>WAAB01008348.1:0-28834 GCA_013389865.1 Piaya cayana
TTAATTGTAAAGAAAGTTGTTTGCTTTGTGTGCAAACCCCGGAAGTAGGGGAGCAAACCGAGGCTCCCATGGTCCAAGAGGAGGTGGTCAGAGCCTTGCTTGCCCGACTAGACACCCACAAGTCTATGGGGCCAGGTGGGATTCATCCTAGGGTATTGAGGGAACTGGCAGATGTGCTGGCCAAACCCCTTTCCATCATCTTTCGGCAGTCCTGGAAGACTGGGGCAGTTCCACTGGACTGGAGGCTGGCTGATGTTGTGCCCATCTACAAGAAGGGTCACAGGGAGGATCCAGAGAACTACAGGCCTGTCAGTCTGACCTCAGTGCCAGGGAAAGTCATGAAACAGGTGATCTTGAGTGATATCATGAAGCACGTGCAAGAAAACTGGGTGATCAGACCCGGTCAACACAGGTTTGCAAAAGGCAGGTCTTGCCAAACTAACCTGATCGCCTTCTATGACAAAGTAACTCAGCTACTGGATGAGGGAAAGGCTGTGGATGTGGTCTTCCTGGACTTCAACAAAACCTTTGACTCAGTTTCTCACAGCATTCTGCTACAGAAACTGTCAGCCTCTGGACTGGAGAGGTGCACACTTTCCTGGGTGGAAAACTGGTTGGATGGCCGGGTCCAGACAGTGGTGGTAAATGGTGTTAAATCCAGCTGGAGGTCAGTTACAAGTGGGGTCCCCCAGGGCTCAGTGCTGGGTCCAGACCTGTTCAATATCTTCATCAATGACGTGGATGAAGGCATTGAGTGTACCATTAGCATGTTTCCAGATGACACTAAGCTGGGTGGAAGTGTTGATCTGCTGGAGGGTAGGGAGGCTCTGCAAAGGGATCTGAACAGACTGGGCTGCTGGGCTGAGTCCAATGCCATGAGGTTTAACACNCCAGAGAAGAGCAACAAAGCTGGTGAAGGGGTTGGAGAGCAGGCCCTATGAGGAACAGCTGAGAGACCTGGGATTGTTTAGCCTTGAGGAGGCTGAGGGGAGACCTCATTGCTGTCTCCAACTACCTGAAAGGAGGTTGTAGAGAGAAAGGAGCTGGCCTTTTCTCCCAAGTGACAGGGGACAGGACAAGAGGGAATGGCCTCAGGCTCCACCAGAGGAGATTTAGGCTAGACATTAGGAGGAAGATTTTCACAGAAAGCGTCATTGGGCATTGGAGCAGGCCACCCAGGGAGGTGGTTGATTCACTTTCCCTGGAGGTGTTTAAGGCCCAAGTGGACAAGGTGCTGAGTGGCATAGTTTAGTGTTTGATAGGAATGGTTGGACTCGGTGATCCGATGGGTCTCTTCCAACCTGGTGATTCTATGATTCTATGATTCACACATTATTCCTTAGTAAAGGGTAGGGAAAGTCATCACTCTGGGAATTTACAGTTTCCTTTGGTCATCCACTATGCCAGAACCGTAACAACAGCTTTGATTATTATGCTCTAGTTTTAATGGATTATTCTTTAAATGCTGGCTGCAGTTGCAGTTCTTAGAAATAAACCCTAAATCACTCATTAAATTAAAAAAATCTCCAATATTCATTAATGTTGCTCTCTTTAGTGTTATTTATTTAATGATTAAATTATCATTAGCAGATGGTAACGGAATTATATAAAATGCAAATGCCAACAATATCAAGCAAGCATATTTTACTGACAGAATTTAATGTAAGTGCACGTCATGGTTGCTCTTTTTTGTGCACAGAATGGAAGGTACATGGAACAGGATGTGTACTATGTCTCACATAGATTGATTAATCTATTTATTCAACAAAACAAGCTGATGCCAGTAGTTTAGTTAACAATCTGGAAAGATAGGTGGTATTGGAGCATATGGTCTGCTGTTAAAATGAACTTTGTTGCTCTATAATGGAACCTTTTATTGTGTTTCTTAATTTTAACAGTACACCACTAGGAGCTTAAGACGTATTAGAGAACGACACTGTGAATAATTTCTCAGTTTTATTTTGAAGCCTAAGTAGTCCCATTTTTATAGATGAGACTCAAAACACTGAAACATGGACCCTAAATTCTTGAATAATATAGACAATGTTCTTTTTCTAGTCACTATGGTCTCCCACATTCCCCATGCAGTTTGCTTGAACTTGTACCCTAAACTCCCATTGAATTCAGTGGAAATTAGGCAACAGTTATATTTATTCAGGGCTTTATCCTTTGAAGACTACACTATAAAGATAATGGAATATCCCCATAGTCTCATTTCCTTATTCAGCAGGATTAATTCTTCCTTTAGGCATCTGATTCAGCAGGAGCCATCTGAAGAGTCCTTAAAACATTAGAGCAACCACACAGTGGGGACTCCCTATGCACACATTCTTTCTTAATGTACCTGAAGCTCAGGAAGGCTCCTTTTCTTTACAAATGAAAAGTACTCCTTTGTTGGAGGTAGCAGTAACAAAACCAAATGCATTTTCTGCATTCTTCCTTTCTTTTTTAATCAGACCATGATAGCGCAGCTTTTGCAAACTGCAAAGCCAGCTGACACAGGGTTTAGAATTATTCCTTCTTGCATGAATAGAAATTTGTGATGCCGTCTGGATGTAACAAGCTTGTATTTGCTCAGTTACACATTGTGGCAAATCAGATGCTTGCAGTAGTAAGGAAATGGGGTATAAGTATAATGATAGTCTAACTGAACTGTTTGCAAAGTCTGCATGTTGCATAGCCATGGCAATAAAGCTGTAGATGAGGAAGGAAAAGATTTAATTAAGTAACAGGTAGATAGTATGACAAATTAAAGAAAACAGACTCTAGAAAATAGACACATATATAGTGTTGCTGTGTGTAGGCTATTTCTATGGTTTTAAGGCCAGACATGGATCTCTTAAGTTGAGGGAATTGGTTTACATTAGAAAAAAATATCTTACTGAAATTACACTGCTTTCAAAGTGTCATGTATGGCTTCATGTGGCTGTGAGTAGAGGCATGCCTGGCCACTGAGCATTCCCTCCAGCTTTCCTTGAATAGGTTGAAGCATTTGGACTTTTTAGGGCCTATCCCAGAAGCTGCAGTGCCAGGGAAACAGTGATTTTTTTTCTCAGAAAAATGTAGGTGGGCAGGAAAAAAGCATCAGTTTTGGAGAGGTACAGGTTCTGCTGTCCCCTCATATTTGCCACATGAAATTTACCCAGAAGTCTGAGGTTCCATACTGCCACAAGGAAAAAGAACTGGTGAAGAACCAGGGAATATTTTTTTGTGCTGTGCGATTATAGAAAAGGGGTAACATTACAGCTGGAAGGCAGACTGAGACCTTGACTTTGATGGAAAATTTTATTAAGCATTAAGGTAACTCTTAGGACAGTTGGGAAATGTAAGTATTTATTTGAGTTCTACAGAGTTTGGTGTAGTAGGACATAACAGTAGCTTTGTTAGCACCAACTGAACAATAATTAACTAAATTTGACATAATTAAGTAAATTAAATCCCTTCTGTCTGTTTAACTGCAGCTTACTTCACTTTCAAACAGTTCCTACTCATGTTTTTTTAAACTGAGCAAAAGCAACTTTCTGTCTCACTAGATTCTACAGCTGTATCATACTTACAGGTAGGCAGGTACTGCAGGTCCCAAGAAACCCTCCAGTCCCAGTCTGTGTCCTCCCTGCAATTTCAGTTGAATAAATAAGCATTATTTACAAAGGTTAACTATTAGATCTCTGGTAGCCTGGCTCCTGAATGACTAAACATTCACTCTGACTGATTAGCAGGAATAAGGGGCAATATCCTACACCAAAGGTTCAGTATTGAGCAACCAGTACAGGGGCAGACTGTTACTTCTCTTGCAGCATGGCTATATATGCAGCACCTGCTGTAGGCTGCAACAAAACTGTGAGGGCAGGCAAAATATGCATTACAAATCTAATTATTGCACTAGAACAGTAGAGTCGTAGCTTTTAAGGGGCCTACTGGATGAACGACAGAGTGACATTACTGGGACCAATAGTGTGTGTGGTGTTTTGCTGCTCTGTGACATTAAGAATAAAACCAAGTGACGGATACTCTGTCAGTTTAAACTTTGTGACTTCATCCACTTTCTGGAGGAAGTAAAGTTCAACCCACATTCTGGAGCAGCTTATCATGCCACCCTGAGCTGTACCACAGAACGCTAAGGGTAGGACCAGGTGACCAGGTACCTAGAGAACCTGAAAAATTATATTTCCTAAAGTGTTTTCATAGGTCCAGGAACTTCAAGTGCATAATAATGCACAGGTTAGATATAAGCTTTATTAACTTTGATAACAGTGAGCTAACATTCAGTTAGCATCACATCCTCTGTTCCCTCGTTCTCTTCCAAGTGATTGTAGGGACTGAGCCTACATTCTGCAAAATTCGAGATTCATGAGGGTTTTCATGTCTTGGGAAGAATTCCTTCCACAGTTTTGTCTAAACCTACAGGATATTTCTGGACACAGTGGCCTAGACATCCATCACAGAGTGTAGGTGACTTGTACTCCTGTGTGAGTGGATTTGGCCCATCATCTCTTCTGTATGTGCTGCCCTGACAAACAGTAGGAAGTTGGGCTGCTGGAGAGATGCTTTGCTGAGAGCTCAGTGCTGTGATTCATCTTGCAATTCTTATTAAGTTTTACTGAAGTGTGAGGGTCAGGGCTGAGACAAAACATAGGCTTTTTTTACAACAGCAGAGTGCAGGTGTCAACCATCTCATGGTACAAGAATTGTAGTTTGAGTAAAGTCAAGCTTAAGTCTCCTAAGTCACTCAGATCAATGTTCCGATCTTTTCTGACCTAGGTGTCTTTATTTAAGAACAGACTCACTTCTGTGTGAAATTGCTTGGCTAACCATATACCTGCCATAAGCAGGGGAATACCATAAAGAAAATCTCTAAGATTTTGTATGTTAGGATATCATTGTTGGTTTAGTAAAAATGAGAATTCAGTCTTTTATTGCAAAACTAGTTTCCCATTGTATTCCTTGAGGGGGAGCTCCAGTTAATGGAAACTACTCAGTGTGAAATCCACTGAAGAAAAAACCCACTAAGTAAGGGAATATTTTCTAAGGAAGCTAGCAAGCCAATTGATGCAATGAATCTCGCACTCATATGTGATAAGCTTAATTTTCTAGCTGTTACAGTGTTTTTTCAGCTGTCCCCCTTCAGACACTATGCAGTAAAGATTTGTAACCAGGTTTTGTGTGTCATCTTCTGGGGAGCATAATGGTGCAACCAAGTCCTGTGCTCTCAGCTTGTGCTCCTTGCGTGCCCAGAATTTCTCAACATTTCCCAATCCACAGCAAACATACTACTTTCTCTTTGAGTTCCCAGTGGCTCTCCAGGGAATAAAAGTTTCCATTAAGTTAAATTTTTTAAAACAAATATTTCTTTATGATACACAAAGAGAAATCATGTAAATCTTTTGTATTTTAAGGAATGTTATTATTCTCAGCCTTTAAGAAAAGGGTATAAAAGTACTACACATTCTGTATGGAGTACTAAAACCCTTCTTTCTGAACATAGTGCTATATTTAAAGCTGCAAGTTCAAAGGTTTTCATAGTAAGGAATCTTCCAGTCTTCCAGCTGTAATTTTTATTCCTGAAACACCTTTCTCTTTTATTGTGAGAGATCTTCTTGTTGTATCCCCTCTCTCCTCCCCTTTTTTTTTCCTCTTTAAGTTTCATTTTATTATGGAATTACAGTTGCACTCTAAGGGTTAACTGCTACAATATTATTGACATCCAAGATTATTTAAAAAAAAATTACTATATTTTTCAAATGAAAATAGATTACCCTCACAGCAATGCCTAAGAATCAGGTTTACATTTTATGTTTAGGAACAGGCACCAGAAATATTGATATGCTGAAATCTGAGACCTCAAATCCTCCCATACTTGTTATCCTATATTTCAAAATAATTAAAAAGCCTCGTATTTGGATAAGAAAGCTATGAATAGTCATACTACTGACTCACCTCTTCATTTTCTGCTGTACAACAGAAGTAGTATAATTTAATATTTCAATAATTTTAATAATGTTATGGCCTTTTTAGTCACACAGTTGCTATAATATTGTTTTGGACAGTCTTTAAGAATCCATGAGCTTCAGTAAAGCTAGGAAAAAAGGGAATTTCTTTATGACATACCTATTCTTATATGAATAAAAACAATGAGATGAATTTACCTTATGACAACCTGAATATGCGACATTGCTCTTTTATCTGTTTTCATTTGCATTCCACATACAAACATGAGAGCTGTGCAGTGGTAAGAGAATCATTAGTATAAGGAGGACATATACCACCATTGTTTCGTTGCAGAGCATATAGGCAAACACAGCTGTAGTTCACCGTGATAAAGGAGGCTTTATCATGAAGGGTACAAAAAGTTGCTGGGCTGAAACAGGCCAGACTTTCAGGACTACCTAGCATCACGAATCTTGCCTTTCATGTTCTTTATGTAAGGAGCAGAAGAAAAGCAAAATGCTTCTTTGCCTATGTGCAAATCAAAAGCTGCCCACTTGCTCAATGGCAGCCTTTGACAGGTAGCTAGGGCAGCAGTTTCCACCTCCTACTGGATTCATGAGGTTCACCATGGAGCAAGGTGTTCCCGAGTACAGCAAGAACTTCCCCTTCATGCAAGCCTGCAGTTTGCTCCCTCCTGCCAGCGAGAGCTCAGTGGGAGCAGAAACCACTGTGTTAAGGAGAATAACTCATCAGCAGCTTTTGGCTCCAGTAGTGCAAAGGTTGCTGTCAAGGTCCTGCAAGTATTTTAAATGCAGCTATTTCATTCCAGGAGGTGAATTTTGATGACAGTCAGTGCTGTCAGTTGTACCCGTGCAGCTAAGGGACAGCATACAGTCCAAGTGTGATGGATATTGCCAGTGTTGACAAGTAGAGGGACAGCATATCATTAATTGAAACAAAAACCTCAAAGGCATATTTTTATAGCCCCAGACTGAGCTGTAGCTGTCTGGGCTTGAGGTGTTGCATTGAGCAATAAATATCAGCATATTTCTATGCTTTATTTGTATCATAGTAAAGTGCTGAGGTTGAGGAGCTGGGACAAAGTGGCTCACAAAGAACTGTGCATATGCCTGTTATTGAATGAAGGTAGCCTTATTGCTGTTTATTGCAGTTTTTCGCACAGGATAGTTACACCAAGGGATTCTTCTTTTCCCACCTCTAAAGCAGCTCTATCCATTAGCTCTGCCATCGCTTCTATGTTGAATTACTCATAATTACAAAATGGCTTCTGGTGTTCCTTTTAGGCAAGCCCAGCAGACTCCCATGTCCTAAGTACAGAAGAAGTCTAAGAAATCTCTGCTTCATCTGTTAGGAAATTTGAAGTGTGTGTTCCTAAATGTGGCAAAGTTATAGTTAGTGAAAGTCAAGGGATAATCCACTTGGATTCTAGGTTTTCTACATGCTTCATACCCTGGTATTATAGGTATACTAATGTGTAAGATGTCTGGAGAGCGCTTGTGACTACAAACTACTGCTTTAGCATAAGTGTTGCTAGCAATATGGACCATGGTGAGACAGTGCTCTAGACTAAGACTTGACCCTAATTAAATTACTGATAGAGATGTATCTATAGGGTTTAACAGGTTGTTTTTCTTCTCTTTCCTGATGCACCTGTTATAATATCAATGCCCTTGTTTAAACGAGTTCCCTGGTCTTATTCTTAGGCTTATAGAGACAAAATGCTTTCTTATTTCCTTAAATGGTATTTAAATTCTACTACTTAGTCTGTATTGGTCTACCTTTTTCTATATGTTGTTTGCAAAGGATCTTTCTGAATATAATGCTCATTTACATTTGTCAGTATTTCCTGGCATCAGATATGTCCTTGACAAACAATTCAGAAATGATAAATGCTTGCTGACCTTTCTCTATAGGTATAGTATTAAGTAGGTGCACGATCCAGCTCTTGAAGACTTTGTTACCAGTACTCTAAACATTTTTGTATTCTTCAGCCACTAACCTTTCTGAGACTTTTCATTTGGCTACTAGTCTGTAAAAAATGTCAAGTTTGTCTTCTCCAATAGCTCAAAATCCTGAATACAAGAGCTACTGGAAAAACAACGTGAACTCTGTTGGAAGTAACAAATTTTAATGAAAGATCTTGACAACCATGCCCTTGAGAGTAGTTATACTGGAGATACATTTTGCAGGTGTAGGAAATTTCTTTCCACAGTTATAAAAGAAAAGTGTCCTGACAATCGTTTATAAGTGAAAACATGAAATGGTTCTATGATGACAGCATTACAGTTCTGCAATGCAAAACCAGATGTAATCTGGTTCTAGCTATCTGTGGTGCAGATGAAGATGGAATAGCATGTTAATGCTGACTAAGTGCTCACAATAGTAGGGCTGTCTACAGCTTTCAGAAATCTGTGAGCTCTTATCTTGTGCAGCATGGACCAGATTTCAGCTTCATTTCCATGGTTCTGTATTAATTATACTTTGACAACTGCACCTATGACATCTTGGAGTATCTGCAGTTCCAGAGTGCGAGGCATACCTAAGATCCGGCCTTGCCTCTTTGTTGTTTCACTGACTTTGATGAAAAAAAGTCCCTGTGTACAGTTCTTACTGCATGGTTAGTAAAAATCTCTGGACCATGAATTCCTCTATGTCTGTATAGCCCAATAATAGTAAAAATCGATAAACAATAAACCTAGCAACTGAGAATCTCACATCACTTACAAACAAACATAAATCAAATAGAAACAAAAGGCAGCAAACAGAGCTGAATTGTTCTTTGTCTCTGCAAATATATGGTTCATTAGGCGTACTGTACAAATTAGATTAAATGTGCAAATATCAAAAAAGCAAATTTTTTGCTTTTACTTTCATTGTAAACATGTATTCTTTCTGTGGATTAGTACTTCCCTCATGAAAATAAGCTTTAGTAATGCTGAAAAATACTTTTCAAAAATATTTGAACTGTTTTTCCATGTGTTATGACTGCTGCCAGTCTTTAGATTAAGCTATTAGCATGCTGTTCAAAGATGAACTGAAACAGCTTGTTACATAATGGTACATAGAATAGACTGCAAACAGTTCACTTGATTTTTCTGATACTTCTGGATGTGTTACTGTGGTTCAAGTAGGTGATGCCAGCATATTCACAGAGGATTACTTCAATTTTAAAAATCGCTTATTTTTCAGAATATATGTAACTTTCTTTATGGTATATGTTAGTTACGTCCTTCCAGACCCACTTTGCAGAGATTATTTCTATTGTCACTCAAGCTAGAACACTTCTGGTTTGTGTCTTTCGTTTCTGTGGGGTTTTTTTAATGCAAATATCTTCGTTACAAAACATTTTCTTTTAGAATAAAAACATTCTGATCATTTCTAATGTTGATTTTTGTCAACACTTGTCTTTGGCATCCTTTTATAGAGACATTTTTGCTTTTACTCTTATATTTCCCACAGTCTCATCCACAGCATATTTTCCAGATATTTTCCGTCATTTGTTTTGTTAAAAAAGAAGATACAAGGATAGATCTCACAATGGAGAATGCTGAAATGTTATTGCCATATCAGAACAATACTTTATCTTCATGTTAGTTTGCTAATAATTATATTCTGTTCTCCAAATTTCCCTTTGCTCATGTTTCTTTATATGTTGCCTTGATTATTGCTTTGGTTCATCTGCCTTAAATGGCACAACAGTGACCAAATCATCTTTGCTTGGGAGGAGCCATAAAGCTTTTGGTATCTCAAAGAATTCGGGGATTCTTTGTTGCAATTATGAAAACCTTATATTTTCATTCTTTACTTTCCCCAGCTACTGATGTGGTGGTAGATTTACCATAGAAAAAACTCTTGCATTTTTAATTACATGTGGAAAAGGAGCTGATGGGAAAGAGACCCTTAAGCACTAATGGAGTTTCTCCTGACCTGGTTACTCTTCAGGGCTGATTCTTCTAAAGCACTGACCACTGTGATTGAGTATAGAAGAGTATGTTCCTAAATTCCTAAAGTAAAATAACCTGCAGAGAGGACTCGATGATCTGGTGGGTCTCTTCCAACCTGGTTATTCTATGGTTCTATGATCATGAGAGTCATGTCGTTTACAGCACACTATCTCAGGGAAGGCAGATGTGTTTAATAGACACATAAGCCAAATTAGCCATTGATAAAGTAAGATGATGAGAAGGAAAGTTGAAATTATTCTGAAGTTAGCAAGAGTGTAAATCCTTAGCTAAAAAAAATAAAAGTGTTATCATCTGCATTCTGAGGCACGTGCTGTCCCAGTCACACCCACCAGCTAAATCAATGCTATTGACTAGAGCCAGCTGTAATTTGGGACCTGTAAGAACAGAAAGCAGAAGGTATCATGGTGGATTATTATCTCTTTCCCATCCCTTTTCCAAAGTAGCAGAAATACTCCCGTGTATTAGTTTTTGTGGTGTCACTATCTGATCTAATGTGACATTTTGGCCTTCCAACCATATGCCTGTTTGACCTCATGAACTTTTCAGTTTATAGTATTTCACCATCTGGTTCCAAGCCATTTGAACAAACATAATCTTTCTATTACTGCTTTATCTACAAGTTTCTTGTTGAATAAAATTGTCTCTATGAATCTATATGAGATTTGACACAGAAAAATGAAACCAACACAACCCTTTATCTCATGAACCAAGAGTGGGAGGGGAGAGACAAAGAGGTGGTGATAGAACATGTTCTAACCTGTCAGTGAGACAAGGCTCAACTCAATTGCTTCACTAAGTATGAGCAGATGTGTGTTCGAATATAGACATTTTCTCACCCTTAGTTGGAAAATGTCAGTGTGCAAGAGTGAACAGCGAATTAACATCAAGTTTCTCATAAAACTGAAGAATCTGCAATAGAAACTTTTCAGTTATTGATGGAAGGTTACAGTGAAGAGATCCAAAGGAACCTATTTTTTGTCAATATAAGATTTGAATGTGAAAAATACGGAGATCCTCTACAGCCCTTGCTTTGGACATTGCTTTGAATGTCGACAACATCATCATGTGCAGCTCTGCATCAACTCAGAAGGGACCTATTTTGAAGGTGATCATAGCTGATTTTCTTAACTCACTGAATGAAAAGGGTTACAGGCAGAGTTGTTTTTTTGGTGGGTTGTTTTTTTGGTTTTTTTTTTTGGTTTGTGTTGGACCACATAGATTCATGGAGAAATAGATGCACACACACACAAACATAATTGAAGAGGTGTACTTCACTGTAAATTCGTTCAACACATTCTCACTGTCTCCAGGAGTAGATCAAGATGTTGATAGAGGTAATGGTTTGACTTTCAGAGATTGCATTTCTAAGTTGTTTTGCACATAATTACCTAATGCGGCAAGGGTGCAGAACAGGTGTTTTCTCTTATGTGGCATCTGCTGCTTTTACAGGTTGAGGCTAATCTGCTGAAGCTAAGCTACTGAAGCTTGAAGGTGTTTTGCAGTTTGTTAAAAGGCCAGCAACTCTAAATGTCAAGAGAAAAAAAATTATTTGTGAAATTGTTTTTCTGTCACACTAACACAGACTTTTGTTGCTGATGATTTCTCTGATACATGTCTACTTTAATTGCTCCCTATTGCTATACATTGTCAGGCTCAGATGTTAATGAATTTACCTGATATAACCTCTACACAGAACAGAAACATGATTCTCACTTTGTTGAGAGGAAACTGAGACAAAAGTGACCTGCCAGAGGTCCTAGAGGCAGAGTGAGGCAGAGCCAGAAATTCAACCCATAGTACTTGTATTTTCAGACAGACTCTTAATAGTAAGATGAGCCTTCCTTTTTATCATATCAGATACATTTCTTAAGTCAATGATTTCTAAGTTGAATGCCTAAGGTTAGAAACATAAATGTGTATTTGTGTTTACTTCCATAAATATCTTGCTCTTCAGTTGTTTATTCAGCTGCTGACTTGTTCCTTTTGAGATTTTTTGTTGCTGTTTTCTCTGTGTTGTAAAAGACATCCTTGAAAGTGGGAAAGCCACCTGTAAAAATGTTCTTCCTATTTTTTCAATTGGAATTTAGAAACTGACACATTAATTTTGTGGAACACCTTGTTTTCTAGCTTTAAATATGCAAACCTATTGGATATTCATAGAAGTATCCTTGTTGCCAAAATCTTATACCACATTAATTCTGGACAAATTAGTTACTTTTTTTTTTTTTTTTGCAACTCTTAGCCCTTCATAATCACTGTGGAACTTCTTTGTGCATTCTCTGAAATTTTAATTATAGTATCAGTAGCCATTTGATCTACCCAGTTTGGCAGGCGCTATGAGCAGAGAAGCAAGAGGCAGGTGGTATTCCAAAGACATGCTCAGCACTGCCTCACTTACATTTTCTGTGAAGCCCTGATGGCAAGAGCTTCTTGTGGAGACTGGGACTTCAGATTCTATGAGCTAAGGATATTCAAGCCTAAATGTCCAGCTGGTGGATGAATCTTTTTAATCTCCCTGCTGGAGGTGGGCTGAGGACAGAAAGGTCTGGGAGATTGATAGGAGCAGAGGAGGAAGTCTGGCTCTCACAGCTGAGCTGGAGCACTCAGCTGAGCAAATGGACCCCTTGTAAGTTTGGTTTATAGAGGGAAAACAGGAAAATGTTTTATATTAAACTGAACAAGTCCAATTCAGGTACATCATTCATTTTTTTACAATAAGAAGGAATGAAACCTTCACAAACTCCTGTATTCTTAACTGAGAAAGCAGGATATTTGTGCTGGTGGGCCTCTGCCTGCAACACACAATCACAAGGGTGTGGAATTCAGCCAGTCTCATCAGATAGCAGAAGCCTGGCACAGATACTCAGGATCAGAAGCATGAACTACATGGCAAAGGCATATGCCTGGAGGAAATGCTATTAGAAAATACAGGCTGCAACATGTAGCTTCAGTTTGTTTTAATTCTTGTTGTTTTGTGTTAAATTTAATTTTCATATATTTCTTTGCTATTTTTCCATCAGGGAACACATGTCCCGATCTATTTAACAACTTATTTTCTCTGCTATTTCCTTTCTCCAATATACCTCTAACCACCTATTTGATTCCTCTTAAATACTTTGACTGGCATTGAATGATTTTGAGTCTTTTCATCTCTTATTTTGTGCCCTGATGACAACTGATTTGTTTTATTCTCTTTTACTATGTTCAATACATCTTTTTTTCATACTTAAAGCCACGGATTTTTTGTTCCTATATCTTGTCAAATTACATCTGCTCTTGCATTTAGGTGTTCTTTCCAAATAAACTGGTGTCTATCACTTTTTTTCCCCAAAGTTTTTTGTGAGGCTGCAGGGTTATAGTAATGATTCATTTAGACAATTCAAGCTGGCCAGCTCAGCATTTAAGATTTCTCACCAACAGATTCCCTTGCATCCTGCAGCCTAATGGAGTTCCCTGTCTTGGAGAAACAACATAATCCTTGCACGAAAACTGACCTTGAATTGTCCCTGAGTTAAATTCATGTGGGTCATGAGTCACAGCTTGGCCATACCTGCTTTGGAGTAGCATAAAATGCATGCAAACACCTCCTTTCATGTGAAATATTGGGCTGACAATTGGAATTGGTTCCTTAGTAAGTGGTTACTTTCTCCTGTATTTTGATTAGGTGACCCGCCCTTTTTGAACAACTCACCGTCTCAGGTCCCTTGACCCATGCTCCCTGCAATTTGGTGAGTCAACAAGCAAGAAACTCAACAAAAGGGCAAGATTTCTCTCATGTGTGAAGTCTGAGCAGTTATATATTTACTTCTTTCCAAAGGGCATCAGTCTAGCACACAAGTCATAGAGTCCTTTCCTTAATGCAAACCCACAACAAGATATGCGAATGAGCAAAGACCTTCCAAAATAAGAGACTTCTTAAACAGTTTTTAGGGAGAGACTGAGAGAAGACCCATGCCAGATGTTTATCTCCCAGATGGAAAGAACTCAGATATGACGGAGATGGGCTCTGGAGACTAGGAAAGAGCAGGTGTGTATGAAAGACTTAGAACAAGGCTTGCTCTGCATATACACATACAGAAAGGTCATGTAGCAAGGAAGAGATCAGCCTTATGTCCTTAAGGAGAAGAGGAGAGCAGGCTTCCCATGGAGCACACACCTTTACTGAATGGTGGGCCAGGGTGCACACCTGCATCAGCAAACAAGCCTGCTTTGCCCCTGCTCTCCCACCACCACAGACTTTGGTTTCCACAGCAAAGCCAAGACACTCTGCCAGCTGAGAAGCATAGCTTCACTCTTGAAGCTGCACTGAGGCTGCTCATGATCTCTATGAGTCTCAGAAGCTTCCTTGCTTTCATCCCTTTGGTATGAGTAAGTACCATCCACAAACATCCACATAGGAGACATTGGACTAGTTATTTTTCTGGATTTGCATTTCCTTCTGGTAGAGATTATGAAGAACATAACGATGTAGAGATCAGCGTGGGAAGGTGGTGAGATAGATAAGGCAAAGGAGAACGGGTGAACATGTGCTCCCAAGGGTGTTTTGTCAGTCTCCCAGAGACATTACTGTTGATTACCTGACTCAGGGTGTGGCAGTGTAACACCAGTGGCATTTTCTCTATGTACATGCAAGTAGAAAATATGCGGGGATACAGGGGCTGGATATGCTAGGGTCAAATATCAGTATGGACAAACTATATTTATTACACACTCCTGGCCTGTCTTAGGGGATATATTATTTTGAACAATGTCTCCAGCAGCTGTGATGCTCCCCACTTTTTCACACCTGAAACTTCCCTCCCCTCTCTATGGGATCATAAAGTTTGGTTTAATAGAGCAATCTACCACTGATTCGACTATAGGTGTGGGAGTGACTCTTACATTAAAGACAGTGGTATTTCATTCCTGTGGGCTCTGCTTCTATCTTCAATTTGACTTTTATTCCTGTGAGAGAAAATTAGGTCCTTATAGATTCTCAGAATGCACTTCCCAGAAGCTACAGAAGAAAAACTGGAATGAATTGAATATAAAGTGCTACTCCACCTTCAGCTTGATTACATAAGAAAGCTGTGCAAGTTAAAAGGACATCAAATCTGCTGAATTGTAACTAACAAAGAGCTGTAGAAGAAATTAAATGTGATCACTAGTGTTACTCAAACAAACTCTAACACAGTTTTCACATGTTACTAGGTTTTAAGATTGCTTGGTGGCTAATAAAGCAGTTCTACCACTCAAGTGTTTGACCAAACTAGTCAGTTACTTAAGTTTCCCCAAATCCTGTGAACACCTATAATGCCAGCCTTTTAGTTCACTATTCAGGGATTATTTTCATGGTGTTTGAACTTTGTAACCACCTTGCAAAATCTGTCACCTGGGAGCAGGTGCTAGGTTGCTCTTACATGAGTAAGGACTGTGTTTTCTAGTGATTCAGCAACCAATACAAGTCCACATTGGAATTATCAGTATAGCCTCTTGCCTCTCCAAGACTTTGTAGCATCCATCCATTACACTCTCTGAGGAGGTTGTACAAGATCTGGTGCTGAGCAAGCCTAGCAAACACTCATAGCACACAACATTGCTTTGCCAGCAGTTCTGTTTTGTACTTGCTCCAAAAAATGGTTGCCTTACATTACAGGGTTTCCTCAGCTTTAGGGAATTTGAATGCTTGTTTCATATATTCAAAGAATATCCTAGCCATGATGCAAGTAGAAACAGCCTTTGGATGTAACTCAGTGCACTTTTGTGGCTGAAGAAGAAAGCTGGCAAGAAGAGTCTTCCAGGTTAACACTTAAGAATAACCAGGAAGAGACGGTACCTGCAATTGTAGCCTACTCCTATAATTGTTTCTACTCTTTTATGCAACAGAAAAATGGATTGCTACTACTTTTATTTATCAAGTAACTTAGCATTTTGTGCAGTTGCTAGTCTAATCCATTAAAAATGAGTAAAAATAGGAATATGGAGTGTTTAGGTAGCTCCAAGGCTTGATAAATGTCTGAGTAGCTATATTCTGGATTTCTTTTAAAATCTAAGTGTCAAAAGTGGATGTGAACATGACAGCTGTGAAATACTCAAAGTCAATTTGCACCATTTTAAAATAAAGCCTGTGTGTCTTTGCAAAAGGAGATTTTACTGGATTTGTATTAATATATTGTATACTTTTATTATATATAGTATTAATAGAATAGAATAGAATATATTGTATTTATAAAAGAATTTATATAATATCTGCATGTATTCAATAATATCTAAATGTATTCTGGTTTTGTTATCAGTGGATAGAATGGCAGGCCACTGTACCAGGGCAATCCATATGCAAGTAGGTGGCAATTTTATACTCCAGGAGGGAAACATGATCAGGCTCTTTCCCTAATCAGCACCAAGTGCAAGTTTCTCTTCCAGCTGATCCTATGGGCCTTTAGAGCAAATTAATTTAAAAGACCCTGAAGGTGTAGCAGTAACTGCCCATTGTATAAGAAATGCATTGCTAATTGGTACTGATGTCAATGATAATTGCTTGTGGCTACCTCTTAGAAGACTGGCCTTACCGTTCACTTTAAAAAAACCCCCAACCTATTATTTCCTTTATCACCTTGTTGCCTGCTGACTGTTTCAATGCATGGGAAATGTGAATTTTTTAATTTTTCGAGACAAATGATGGCTTTGCTTCAGCAAAGATCTACTTCTTTGCAAGGTACACTGAAGCCATTCAAAGTAAAAAGGCTTTTTTCTGTTCCTAAACCTGTATTACTAGTGGAGCTACACTAAGGAGTTTGTAACAGCTGGAGCAATATTCTGAAGATGAAGTTAGTAATAGTGCTGCTGCTAGTCCCACCTCTTATGAAATGCCTATCACTTTTGTCATATAGTAGGGAATTGTAAATGAATTCTTCTGTCCCCATGGGCTTGGAATAGAAACAATGCCTTCACAGTTCAATGATGTGGAAAGCCTTTCATCAGCAGAAAATCAGCCAAGGAATTGGATAGCAAAGGCCTCATACATTACACAACAGTTGTTTGCAATTAAGGGCAGGAGTAAGATGTGTATGAGTCTGTCATGTTTCTTTGTTATTTAATCAGTCTGAGGAATAACATTAGATGAAGTGGCATTTTTTCCTTGTCATGTCCTATGATTTGCTGTGGTTTATGAGTACAGTATATATAAAATCAAAGGACTGCAATCTGTTAAAAATAGAGACATTTCATATTTTGTCTGAGTCCTGATCGATAATCAGGATATTTTTACAGAACCATTAATCTTCTAGAATAGTGACCACTACAGCTGGAGGGAGAATATTTTGAAAGTTGTTAGAGGGAATCAGCTGACTACAAGAATATAAGCAGAATGAAAATGGGAGTGCCACAATTCTTCTGTGCCATCATAAGGGCAAAGGCTGTGACAGCCTCTGCTGATGTTTCTTTTTCTGTCTCACAAGACATACATTTCAGGGCAAGCTGGACATCATGATAACTTTGTAACTGATATAAAGTTGAATGCACTCAAATGAAATGGTGATTTGTAAATGGTGGGATGGAACATCAACTGTAATATGTCAGAAGTAAAATCAACTAAGATAGCCTTTACGACCCTTATCCTTTGTCAACCAGAGTCCTTGAGATTGACCACTCAGATATGGCCACACCTTAACAACTCTGAGCCAACCTAATTGCATTCCCCCTGGATATGCAAGAAAGTTCCTGGAATAAAGTACAGTTGTCATTTCGAGGAGAAAGTATGAATTTGAAAACAAACCTGTATATAAATTTTCCGTGAAATCACTGCTCAGCAGAAGCACTCTGAGGACAAATCCCTAGTCTTCTCCAGTGCTGAATAAAATGTACCTGCCTTAATAGTTAAATTAAACTATTAAGTGTAAGTTTCTTTGTTTCACAAAGCTGAACTGAAACTAAGCAAGATGTTGGAACTGTTGCAATGGATCCAGAGGAGGGCCAGGAAGATAATCATAAGGCTGACCCACCTCTGCTAAGAGGACAGCCTGAGAGAGTTAGGGTAGTTCAGCCTGGAGAATAGAAGGCTCCAACAAGACTTTATAACGGCCTTCCTGTACCTGAAAGGGTCCTACAAGAAAGCTGGGGAGGGACTATTTACAAAGGTTTGTAGTGACATGATGAGGGGGAATGACTTTAAATTGGAGAAGGGAAGATTTAGACTAGACAATAGGAAGAAATTCTTCACGATGAAGGTGGTGACACACTAGAACAGATTGCCCAGGGAAGCTGCGGATGCCCCATCCCTGGAGGTGTTCAAGGCCAGGTTGGATGGGGCCTTGGGCAGCCTGATCTAGTAGGATGTGTCCCTGCCCATGACAGCGGGGTTGGAACTGCATGATCTTTAAGTTCCCTTCCCACCCAAACCATTCTATGGTTCTATGTTTCTATGATTCTAAGGTAGTAACTTAAAAGAATCAAGCAGTTTGGTCAACATCAGCTTCTGAAATCATTCTACTGACCGTTTTAATAAGGATTTCAAACAGCGGGTAATTTTATTTTCCATATGCTAAGCACAGTGCAGTAGATGGACGATGGTGTTCTAGACTTTTCTGTGCTTTTCCTGCACTTGTCAGTTCAAGCCCTGGGAAAAAGGCTGGTATCCAGATTGACAACACATGGATGTTCTCTAAGGGTTTGACTCTGTCATCATTGCATTATTGCAGGAAGGACTGAAAATACTTTTCTCTATAAATGTAAATGCAGTTAGTGCTAGCTGGTAGATCTGAAGATGAGTTTATTATATCTATCTCAAAGCTGTCAGAAGAAGGCTTTAAAGAACAGATTAGTCAGAGCAGATCAGCTGCTAGAAGTATAGTATGGAATATCACATGGAGAGATCTCCTCAAAGACAACTTTAAGCAATTGAAAAAACAACTCATATCTAGTAATGAAGATTAACTTGGGCACATCACTATTTCAGTAACATGCATGAGCTTTCAGTAACAAAATAAGATCATTATATGGCAATCTGGGATTCACTTGATTTGTGTTGTCAAAATTTTAAATAACCTTTTTTGTTTCTCCTCTCTGAAATAAATCTTACATGATATACTCTAAAGAGTGACAATGAAATAGAAGTGTAGAAGTAGAAGTGACCCAGTAGCCAGTTGGTCTCCATGAAGTGGCCAATAACAAAAAATGTTAAAGATTACTATTAAAAAATCCCTTTAAGGCATCTACCTGAGGCCCTTTCCTCTACAAACGAGCTCTTTAAAATGTAAATTCTATCATAACTTAGTCTGTTTCTGCAGTCTTTTACAAATGTTAATGACCAAGTCTGCTCAGGGACCTCTGATAATTTTAAAGAAGTGTCAATGTGTAGCCTTGGCCCAGCTCAAACTAAAACTTGAACAGTTGTGGATCCAATTCCCTTCTCCTCTTCCCACTCCCCTGGGAAAGGGGAAAAGGAAAGAATCAAAAAAATACTTGTGTGTTGGAAACTAAAACAGCAATACTCAGGAACTGGATTCAAAAATGCAGAAATCCAAGATTGGGGCAAAAGGACAGAAACAGTCCCCGCTGGATGTCAGACACTGAAGAAGAGAGTGACCCTCAAGATCCTTCAGTTTTATAACGAGTAACTGAAGGGGGACTCCAGTACCAGAAGGGGGCCTTCCAGTACCCGAAGGGGACCTGTAAGAAAGCTGGGGAGGGACTATTCATAAAGGCTTGTAGTGATAGGACTAGGGGCAGTGGCTATAAACTGGAGAGGGGCAGACTTAGACTAGACACAAAGAGGAATTTCTTCGTGATGAGAGTGGTGAGGCACAGGACAAGCTTGTCCAGGGAAACTGTGGATGATCCATCTCTGAAGGGGTTCGAAGCCAGGTTGGATGGGGCCTTGGGCAGCCTGATCTACTAGGATGTGTCCCTGCCCATGGCAGCGAGGTTGGAACTGGGTGATCTTTAAGGTCCCTTCCAACCCAAACTATTCTATGATTCTATGATACTACAATTCTATGATGTGAAAAAGAAAGACTTCTCTAAGTCATATTCTTATCTTTCCCTATCAGAGGGTACAATTAAGTTGCAGAGGCTCCTAATATGAGTTACGTCAGCTAGCCAGTGAGTAAATACGTGCATAGTAGTGCTTCTGTACCTTGGGTTTGAACAGTGATTGGAACATTACAGAATGGTTGAGACTGGGAGAGGAGCCTGTCCCTGAGATCAAACAGGGACACTTAGAACCAGTTATCCATGACCATGTCCAGATGTTTTTTGAGTGTCTCCAAGGATGGAGACTCTGCAACCTCTTTGGGCAATCTGTGCCAGTGCTTAGTCAGCCTCACAGTAAAAATGTTTTTCCTGATGTTCAGATGATGACTCCCATGTTTCCATTTCTGCCCGTTGCCTCTCAGAAATCTCAAACTAATATATTAAAATCTATGAAAATATTGTCTCTTTTTTACTACTAGACATCGTGACAAAAAAAAAAATCCATTAAGATAGGGCCAATACATTTTAGTCATGCTTATTCTGCATTCCTTGTGAAAAGGCAGTGTAGTGGGTTAATGGTAAATGAGTTAGTGATCTCCAAATGTCAGTCCTTTATCTACCTATAAACAGATTTCTGAAAATACAATTCCAAATTCACCTCTGATATCCTTTTATGCTACAAATTGTTGTTCTATGTAGTTTAAATAGCAGCTGGGACAATCTGATAAAAATGCACAGGAGTATTAGCAGTTTTAATCCAAACATTTATCAGAGCTGTGGAGCCTGCAATTTTACAGTACGGAAACTATGAAAAATGCAATGTCTTTAGAGAACTTGAATGCCATAAGTTAACAGCTGCGACTTCATATAGTTGTACATCACTCTGCAATCATAAATCTAAGCTATGAGTGCTGTTCCCACTCTGAACAGTCATGATAAATTGGAATAGAAATGATTCACTCAGGATTTGGGAAGCAAAGCAAAGAGGTTGGAATGAATTATTCAGAAATTACTCCTGAAGAGGTGAATACCATAAGGTCAAAATGTCTCAAACTGATTATGAATACTGCAGCAAAATCCCCCTTAACCTAGGAGTGCACTTTGGGTGTTGTGTGGGACCTATGTATTCAGAACCAGTTTTGATTTCTCTTTACTAAGTAATGTTAAAAAGACTTGAGGATGCTGCACTGAAGGATCAGTGAAAGTGAATCAGTCTCCTGATCTTTTAGCCTTCTTAATACACGGCAATGCCTCTGAACCCTCTTCCCTCCCCTGCTATTCCTGACTATTCCTCTGTGGTTTTTTTGAACCAGATTTGTGTAAGATATAGCCTAAATTTATCCACCTCTGAAATTGCAAAGGATAAGCTGGAGTTCAGCAAGCTGACTTTAACAACGAGAGAGAGAGAGAGAATGTTTGCCTATATTTGTGAAGATGAGAGGGAGAATTTGGTGGTACTTGCTTTGTGACATCTCTAGCTAATGACCTGTGTTCATTCCCGTGTGTTTGTACCATTTGTGCTGTGCTCTTTGATATATAAACATGCTTCCACCTCCTGGAGCACTTGTTCCTTGCATCCTTCGTTGCGAGAAGCTAATTAATAAAATGTGAAGGATAGTGTATTTTGGCATTCCTACTCTGCTTTTGTTGGAAATGCATCCAGCTAGGTGCTTTATTTGAAAGCTTAAACTCTATGTCAAGAATTTCATAGCAGCATTATTTAACAGGAGTGTATGTGGTCATGCTTTCTAGATCACAGTCTCTGTGACTTTTCTGATCAGTGCACAGAGATCAATTTCAAATGTTTATTTCATGCTTAGGCCTAATTATCCTTTTCATTGTAAATATAACTTGGCCTTCAATTGTAGTTTGTAGCCAGGACCATACCAAGCCAGCAAGCATCACCCAAAGCCACCTAGAATTAGGCTGCTCACCTGAAAATCATGCAGATACTAAAGTGGATGAAATCTCCTCTTTGAATAAGGGGAGTTAAATGTTTCAGTCTTAATGCCTGGACATGGGCAAGATAAATGGCTCTCATAGAGGAAAACAGTGAGTAGTATTGTAGCTACTGTGGAAAATTTCACATATGCTTTACCGTGTTGTGTTGGCAAGGCTCCGAAGCAGCATGAAGAAAGGGCATATTGCTCACAGTGCTACCACATATGATTAAAGATACAGCAAGACAAGTAGCAATCTCTCACAAGAGATTTAAAAATCACTTATTTAGAAAACCGATGCTTCCAAATCATTGAGCAAGATAAACAGCCCACAGGGAAAACTTGATCTTATTATAATCTGAACCACTACTCTGCTACCATAGCTCAGAATATTCAGATGTTCTGGATACTTTCCAAAATCTATGCCCTCATCAGTCTCTAGATGTTGGTTTCAAAGTGATTGCTTTTTTTCTTTTTAATTTTCTTTTTTTTTTTCTTCTTTTAAAAGACATTTTTCAATTGCTTTTACTCTTTTGCTTATGAATCTTTAAGAGCCGTGAGCATGAAAATACTCATTTCTTGAGCTAATGTCTTGTTGCTTACTGAATGTAAACATGAGCTATATGTTTATGCCAGGAATAACAACACTGTAGTTGGTTGGAGCAGGTACGTATTTTACCAGATAAAAGCAAAGGTATCATAATGGTTTTCTTTGACTTCTGAAACTTCACCAGCTTTCTTTAAATAAATCTGGAAAATTCTTCTAATCTTGTTTGTTTCTCTGTCACTTTAGCTTCAATAGCAGCTCTGCTTTTCAGATACACCTGGTTACAGTAATCTCTTACAGTCATTCTTTAGCCTCGTGGGCTATTGCAATTGAATTAATTACAGCAAAGTGCTGCAACAGTGCAGCAATAATGTTCTTTGAAGTGTTTGATACACCCAGTTCCCAGATGGATAAGTTTTTTAATAAACTCCAATACACCACACACATCAGTTTTCTGGGCTGTCTAGAAACCAAGTTTACAGGTGCAGCTTTCTCTCATATACTTGCACGTGATTTGTCTGGGCAGAGGGAGCATACTGATACATATCAAGCAAAGGTGAAAAGTGATTGCACATATAGGTAATTTTAATCCATTCCATTTTTAAATACCACAGTAAATTTAATTTTCACAATAAATTAAATAGCCATATTCAGTTTACAAAATAGAATTACTTAGTGTGAAACCAGTATTTACAAACATTGTACAATATGTACATGATGTTTAGCTTTGTCAACACACAAGCATAGAAGAAAAAATTGTTTGACCTTTTTTTGACACATGATTGACATGCTACAAGTGACACTATGGTCCATACAATAAAACAATAGTGCAAACTCACCACAGGAACTCTGAAACAATGCAGTTTGTATGAAATAAGATATTAATTTCAAATAATAAGAAAATAGTACTATCCACTCTCATTGTAAAAATTCAGCACTGTGTTTAAAGTGTCAGTATTCCTTTAGCAATATACATACCAAATATAGCTTAAAGATTATGCTTTCTCACAGCTTCACAGACTTCTGACATGATTTTTATGGCAATTACTAATATTCTGCTTAGGTCAATAAGGATGTCACATAAACACCTCACTAAGCAAGAGGAACACTGACCCTTTTAACGATGTCTGACTTTATGTTCCTAAATACCTCCTTTTCCTTTATTATAATATCTTAAAAGATGCAACTATGTTGACAGTAAATTTATGTTAGGTACTACTCTGTAGAAAAAATTGATCCCATTGTATATTTGGTCACACACTGCATATATACACGTATGCATGAAAAAAGTTACTTTGATAACCTTCTCTATGAAAAGTGCATATTTTAGCAGAGGCATCTATTGCATGTCTCAGGTGCAACAGAAAGTGTTATATGAAGTTTAGTTTAGGGCCAGTTAAATGTTCTCCCAGTGATCTGGTAAAATTTTTGATTAAAAGGATGAAAGAACTTGCGCAATTTGGTAATGACAGAGGTATCCACCTCTGGATGGATGCGTCCCTTGCTACCCGCCAGGCACTTGTTAAAGACAATGTTAAATCGCAAGCAGTAAAATCCTCTGGTGGCATTGAAGTATAAATTGTACTGACTTATCCTTGGAGGAAGATTTAGGAACTTCTCGACCAGCTGGAGTTCTGGCAGTGGTTCTGTGATAAGCCGGTCTCCATCTACGATATGAAATTGCTCAATTGGGAAGTACTTCAACCATCTTTCCAGATGTTTTGTGTAGATGCTGGTTCTCACCGCCTTATACTTAGTATTCACTTCACAGGTATTGGGATCAATAGCCAGCTTCTCAAATTTGTAGTAAGTTTTGTTCTTCCTTTCCTTACCTTCCAGCACCTGAGTGTAATCAGAAATAGCTCTTGTGGTAGGTTCCCTGACAATGATCAATAATTTGATAGATGAGTTCATTTTGTAAATCCTTTCAGGTACTTCCTCAGTGATAAAATATGCGGGGCTTTTCTCAATTGTTATTTGATGAGGGTAAGAAAAAGGCATTTTTTTCCGATACCACTCAATCCCCTTGGCATAGTTCTCATCATTGTCAAAGAAGTGAATCTCTTGAGAAGCTTTGACCACTGATGGGTGAAGGTTCAGCATCTCCAGCAGTGCTCGGGTGCCTCCTTTCCGCACCCCAATGATAATGGCCTTGGGAAGCTGCTGAACCAGATTGTGCAGTCGTATTTGTTCCTTGGTGGCATTGCCCTTTCGGAACTCGTGAAGCAGCCCTCGCTTGAACTGCAGAGCTCGCAATGGGATTTCGTCCTGGCTGCGGGGTCCAAATCGACCATCGATGGGGCAGAGGGGCTGCAATCTGCAATAAAAATAAGAAATATTTGTGTATATATATATATATAAAGATATCTCCTAAGGCAAGTTTTCTGTCACACTCATGGAAACATTTTACAATGTAATGTGATATGTGCATCTTTCAATTTTTATTTTATTCTGCCAGAGATTAAATTGTTTGCAAACAGTTTATTCTAGTATTTTGCTGTGATTTGGTTGAATAACTCCTACGTCCACCCTTCTGTTCCTGTCAAGCACAGGAGCTGTGATTACTGTTCTTGGGGCTTCTTGAACCTTGCCTCATCTCCTACCTTGTTGATTACTTTGTGATCACTTTGAGAGTTTTTAAAACATTCTAAGATTAATTTTATTTGGTCATTTTAATCTGAAAATCCAGTTCAGCTAACTAATCTCTTTCAACACTTTTCCTATTTTAGCCTGAATTATTTCTCGTGCTATCCATTGTGTTAACTTCATTAGCTGTTGCTGATCAAGAGCTGACCTTTTTAGTGAAAAGGAGCAAAAGGGATGAATAACAGCTTTAAAAGCATCATCTTTCAATAGCTTTTTTCCTCTTGAGAAGGTGCCTGGTGTTTTCCCCGAGACAGAATCAGAAAGACAAAGATTTGGAGTTAGGCATGACTAGCCAGGCACAGAAAGACCAGCAAGAAAAGTTTTTTAAAATGCATTTATTCCATCATTACTTCAATGATTTTCCTATAATCACTTATATATGTGCCCACTGAACCTCATTTCATGTGTTATTGTTTCTTCTTTTGCTCCTATGTTTTTGTGCTATTCTTTTATTTTCAACTGCAATTATTTCAATTGTTTTTTTCAATTTTCTTCTGTTTCCTTCTTGTATTTGATGTCACTGAAGGCAAGAAATTATTCAGTAAGAAAAACGTTAACATTTTGCTATTACAGAACCTTGAATAAGCTCTCACCTCCAGTCCCAAATCAGCACTTTGGTCATTATATAGGCCAATATTGCTCTGTAGATGAAACTGGTGTGTAGCGAGAGCTTCCAAAGTCCTGCAGAGAAATATCATTAATACTTCTGCAGAGCCATGCTCTCCAAAATTGAGGATATGTAAGAATAAACGTTGCCTAGGCAATTTAAATATGAGCTCACTGTGCATATATATTATGATATCGTTTTTAAATTACATGGCCACATGCTATTATTTTTTCACAGGACCCCTGCCTCAGCCAGTATACCAGATGGGCAATGCTCATTAATATCTGTTTAGGTATTCAGTATTTATTCTGGTTTCTCAGCATGTGGTCCCTCACTCATTTACTGTATATTATTCAAACCCTACTTTCAGGACAGAATTATTTATTTCTTTATAGCTTTTTCATCCATCACTGCTTGTTGAGGTCTCTAATTTGACACTGATGCTAAGACAATGGATGGTTGGAACAAAGTAAGTTCGATCCCCCTTGCTGACCCACTAGCTGTTTCCTTGATTATCCAGATGTTGAGAGATATAGCCTGTCCAGATAGAGCTGAAGAAACAACCCAAATGACATTGCTGGGTTCACATAAGCCCTAGCTAAGTCCTGCAGACTGATCAGAAAGTGCAACGAGAAGTGAGTTCCTGTTATTTATTTTCTCAGGTTTCCAGTCTCTTTCCCTTTGCTTTCTTCTATTTACTGAATAAGAGCCTGACCTAATCACAAAGACTGAAGCTTAACAACACTGATGCAAAACTGCCACTAAGAAAAAAATCCAGAACAAGCAGAAAACAGTGTCTTGACCTGGCACTGGTACAACTTGGTCAGACTGTTGTGTGGCTGGTAAGACAGTCTTTCTGTAGCAGTGAAATCACAGTTAAAAAGCATAAGAAACAGAAGCTTCAGCTCCTATCTCTGTTCTCTTCCCTCTCCTTCTGCATATTTGTTACTTGTTTTCAAGCAAAAAGGATTCCACAACAGCAATTCCAGACCCATCTCAACTAATTTTATCTCTTTTGCTCAAAAAGACAGTTAGCAGTATCTTCAGTGTAACACAACAGCTTGTCAAACAGGGTGGTTTCCTTTAAAAGTATATAAATACTCAAGATATCCTCTAGACTAAGGGAAAGGACTGGATGTTGTTAAAAGTCCTTCCTCAACACTTTACACTTCATTTGTTTTACTCTTTCCTCTTTCTTCTTCTCTAAACAATAAAAAACTATCCTGTAAAGGATCTTGGTAGTAGTAGTATTAAGCAGGCTGTCAGATCTCCATAGCTGAATCCCCAGATGTAACTACTTACTGTTATATCACATGTTAATATTTTTAACTCTCTGAGTAATTTTTTACATTAAAATAAGAATCCTTTGCATGGAAGCAGTATATGACATTTATTACATCACCTAAGTTGCTCTCCCAAAACAGGCCATTTCTCAAACTGCTACAGTAAAACTCCACAAATACTCTTCTTGAAAAAAAAAACCAAACATAGAATCATAGAATCATAGAATCACCAGGTTGGAAGAGACCCACCGGATCATCGACATATAACAATTCGTCTCAAGGAACTGTATTTTTGACTAATTTCAAGGGACCCAAAGTATGCTTGGGCAATCTTAAAGACATAAAGCGGTGCTGTCTTTCCCAATCCAGAATACTCGCTAGTTGGCTTCTAATGTAGACATTACACTGGCAAAGATTATGAGTCTGGTTCCAACGGGAGTGTTTTGTAGCAATGAAATCAGGTGCAGTGGCTACTCATACTGCTAATGAGAGAGTCAGGTAACTCAAAGGTTGTTCCAGATGTTCTCAAAATAGCCAGGCACAGAATGTGTTTGAGTTTCCATATGCAAATAGCTCCATGCACTTAGTAGCTCCGTGCACTCAGGGTCTGAAGGACGGTGGCCTCTCCTGGAGGGAAGTTCTCAGCTCATCCAACTTTATGACTCAATGAATCAGATAAGCCAGTGGTAATTCGCCTTAGGTCTAAGAAAACTCAAAACTTTCCCATAGAAGAACCTAATGTGGATATATTAAACCTGGGCCACCCCCATCTCTCTTGTACAAATTGAATCAGCATAAGTAAACCATAAATTAATCTTCATTTCATAGAATCATAGAATCATAGAATCATAGAATCATAGAATAGTTTGGGTGGGAAGGGACCTTAAGGACCACTTAGTTCCAGTCCCTCTGCCATGGGCAGGGACACATCCCACTAGATCAGGCTGTCCAAAGCCCCATGCAACCTGGCCTTGAACACCTCCAGGGATGGGGCATCCACAGCTTCCTTGGGTAACCTGTCCTAGTCCCTCACCACTCTCATTATGGAGAAATTCCTCCCTGTGTCTAGTCTAAATCTGCCCATCTCTGGTTTATAACCATTGCCCCTAGTCCTGTCACTACAAGCCTTTGTTAAAAGTCCCTCCCTAGCATTCTTGTAGGACCCTCCTGCAGGTACTGGAAGATTGCTAGAAGATCTCAGAGTTTTCTCTTCAGGGCTGCTCTCAATCACATCATCTCTATCACATACTGAATCTGGGGACTGCCCCAAACCAGGTGTAGGACTTTGCACTAGGTTTTGTTGAACTTCATGTGGTACTCACAGGCCCACTTCTCCAGCCTGTCCAGATCCCTCTGGATGACATCCCATCCTTCCAGTGTGGCAACTACACAGCTCAGCTTGGTGTCATATGCAAGGTTGCTGAGGGTGCACTCAGTCTTGCTGTCAATATCATTGATGAAGATATTAAACAGCACTGGTCCCAGTACGGACCCCTGCAAGACACCACTTGCCATGGATCTCCATCTGGACTTTGAGCCATTGACCACTGTTCTTTAAATATGACCATTAAATCATTTTTTTATTGACCAAACTGTTCACACATAAAATCCATATCTCTCCAATTTAGAGAGAAGGATCACAGAATCACAGAATCAGCAGGTTGGAAAAGACCCACAGGACCATCGAGTCCAACCATTCTGATCAAACACTAAACCATGCCCCTCAGCACCTCATCCACCCGTGCCTTAAACACCTCCAGGGAAGGTGAATCAACCACCAACCTGGGCAGCCTGTTCCAATACCCAATGACCCTTTGTGTGAAAAATTTTTTTCTTATGTACAGCCTGAACCTCCCCTAGTGGAGCTTGAGGCCGTTCCCTCTTGTCCTGTCCCCTGTCACTTGGGAGAAGAGGCCAGCTCCCTCCTCTCCACAACCTCCTTTCAGGTA
>WAAB01008348.1:37767-81921 GCA_013389865.1 Piaya cayana
GCCATTGGACTCAGCCCAGCAGTCCAGCCTGTTCAGATCCCTTTGCAGAGCCTCCCTGCCTTCCAGCAGATCGACACTTCCACCCGGCTTAGTATCATCTGCAAACTTGCTAAGGGTGCACTCAATGCCTTCATCCAGGTTGTTGATAAAGATATTGAACAGGGCTGGACCCAGCACCCAGCTGGTTCCCCAGCCCATAACACACAAGGAATTACTGGAAAGAGTCCAGCAGAGGACCACAAATATGATTGGGGAACAGAGCATCATTCTTATGAGGAAAAGCTGAGTGAGTTTGGTCTGCTTAGCCTGGAAAAGAGAAGACTGAGAGGGGTCCTTATAAATGCTTATAAATATCTAAGGGCCAAATGTCAAGAAAATAGGGCCATACTCTTGTCAACACTGCCCAGGGACAGCACAAAGGGCAATGGATACAAACTGGAACACAGCAAGTCCCACCTTAACACAAGAGAAAATCTTTTTTACTGTGAGGGTGACAAAGCACTGGAACAAGCTGCTCAGGAAAGTTATGGAGTCTCCTTCTCTGGAGATATTAAAACCTTGCATGGACGTGTCCCTGTCCAACCTCCTGTGGGTGAATCTCCTTTAGCAAGGGGGTTGGACTGGATGATCTCCAGAGGTCCCTTCCAACCCCAACCATTCTGTGATTCTGTGATGCCTCATCCAACCCCATTCCCCATGTTTCCATCCCTGCTGGTGAGAATTATTGAGTGAAGTGCTAAGAGAAGACAGTACAGCTATGTAGAACTGTGATGATAACACCAACTGAAAAACAGATGGACTGTTCTTGACAAGATGAAGTGATCGTGGATAAGGGAAGCTATTTCATGTGCTGGCCCACTACTATGAATTTTCTATGAACTCTCATTACTTAATGTCCAAGTTAGGTCAATGTCAATGGAGTAGGATAAACCAGAAAAAAGTATAATGATGGTATTATGCATAAAAGCTTGAATTGTGCAGAAGCACTGAAACCAGAAGCTGTTATTACAATCATCTATTTCAAATAAACGGACAATAAAGCAAGGAGATTACCAGGAACTTGTTTGAAAATGATCAGAGATACATTTTTGGACTCATGGAGCAGAGATAAGAAGATGCTATTGATAATGAATAGCACGTGGTTGATTATAGAGAGTGTAAGAAAGGAAAGTGACATATAATCCTTTTGTAAACACATTGAATCATAGAATCATAGAATCACCAGGTTGGAAGAGACCCACCAGATCACCGAGTCCAACCATTCCTATCAAACACTATAACATGCTGCTTAGGACCTTGTCCACCCGTGCCTTAAACACCTCCAGGGAAGGTGAATCAACCACCTCCCTGGGCAACCTGTTCCAATGCCCAACGACCCTTTGCTTCTTCGGCGGCACCCAGCAGCAGGACAGTGAGTTCTGTGGTGGAGGCAGACACTTTGAGGTGCACGGGAAATTCCCGAGCTGAGAAATCCCTGAAAATCCCAGGCTGGGGAGGGGCTCCTGGCAGTTGACAGGGACAGCTAACCCCGCACAGTGCCTGATGGGAGGGGGTGGTCCCGGCAGCTCCTGCAGGAGATTTAAACGGCCCCCTGGGAGCGCGGTGAAGAGGTGCGGGGCAGTTCAAGCGGGCAGGGCTCAAAGGCAGGGCTCAGAGAGGACCCAAAGACCAGACAGGAGACAGCAAAGACCACGGCGGCTAGCCAGCAGAAGGTTAAAACTGCTCTGAGTGCTGCAGCAGGCAGGAGGGATGCTGCCACGCAGACAGAGCCACGGTGAGTGCATGCAGCTACCCAGACCATGAGCTGCAGGCAGTGCTCCCCTCCCAAACCAGCTCATGCCTCGCTTACTGACTCCACTTGTGAAAGCTGTGCTCGAGTAGGGGAACTCTGGTGTATGGTGGAGGAGTTAAGGGAGGAGGTAAAGAGACTGAGGACTATCTGGGAGTGTGAGAGGGAGATAGACCTGTGGAGCAGTGCCCTCTCACCTACTCAGCAGCCTGCTGCACCTGGTATGCCCAATCACCATCCACCTGCAAACTGCAAGGTTGGGGTTATAAGAAATGGGGAATGGCAGCCAGTTCCTTCCAGATGAAGGAAGCCTGCTCCCCTCAAGCAGACAGCAAAACCNGACTAAAGACATCAAGAAAGACTTCAGGGCCATTGGGAAAACGTTGGAGGGCTCTGGGGCACAGGTAGTGTTCTGCTCCATCCCAAGGCTAAATAGAACTCGATTAATTCCTGGCTCTGAGCCTGGTGTGAGGAAATGGGCTTTGACTTCTTTGATCACGGGGTGGCTCATGCACTCCCTGACATTGTTGCTAAGGTTGGGACACATGGGTCTCCTAGTGGGGCTAAGGCCCTTGCTAAAATCTTAGCTAAGCTCATAAATCGAGCTTTAAACTAGATGTGGAGGGGGAGGGGATTGAGACCAGGTTAGTCAAGAGCGAGCTTGGATGTGGGGCACTAGAGATTCGGAGAGGGCGTGCTGGTGAGGACCACCAGTACATCACCGTACAGCAAGTGGGGGAGAGTGCACCCTGGAGCAGTAAAGGAGATGCAGGCACTCTGGTGCAAGCCACTCCAGTTACCAGGCAATTGGGAACAAACACTGTTGCCTCTAAGAGGGCTGAAGGCTCAGCAGCTCAGCTGAAGTGCATTTACACCAATGCACACACCATGGGGAATTGAAGAGATATAATCTTGATGGAGTGATGTGATTAATCAAAGTAAAGTATAAACCACAGGCAAATGTACACAAAGGTGGCTGGAAAAATTAATAAATAGGAGGGTTTTTTAGTTGGATTCATCAATCAGTTGGCACAGGTTTTCTTTGATTTTGCACACCAGCAGGGGTCATCTGTTGATCAACAAATATTTATCTTCACAGAGTGCGGAAATATCTTCTGAGTTTATGTAGAATTTAAATACAGTGACTGAGACACTAAATCAAGGAACTGATTACTTCGCAAATTTTCATTTCCCTTGATTTTACATTGTGTTTCTTGAATGTCAACCCCAGCTTCTTGCACTTGCCACTGTGAGTAAAATTCGTACAAATCAAGCATTTAGACTTTCTCTGGGATAGGTAATGACATGATGCTTGGTAAAGGAGGGAATTTATCCCTCAAATCGAGTGCATCAGTTCATCAGTTCATTGTCTTCCTCATGGTCTGTCTGGAACAGCCATCCATGCTCCTATTCCTTCTTTAGACTCCTCCAGGTCCTTCCTCTCCCCTTGTGCCACCTCACCACTGATGCAGGTCTAGGCTAGTGGCAAGGAAAGGATATCCTCCTGCTGTACTTTTCCCCCAATATCCTTTGCTTCAGTGGTTTAATTGCAACAGTACTACTGCACCATGTGGACGGTATTAAAGCACTAGAATAATCAAGATAAATTAGAACATGATTTTTCATTAGAGAGAAGATTTTTCATTCCTAGTAGCACTGAATAGCCTAAGAAGAGAAAAAATTCTTCGCCTTTTTCATTAAAATGAAATGGATAATGGGAACCGAAAGCTTTGAAAACATAATTTTTCTGAGGGAATGGCAAAGTGCTGAGTCCACAGAATTGGAATTTGGATTTAATTATTTTTAATTTTCTATAATGGTTCATATTTTTGATATCAAAAAGAAACATAATTGTGATGTATAATTACAGCATTTCAACTTTTCCTCCCCAAGATAAGATTGAGATGAGGTGACATAGGATTAAGACATAGCTGCTCAGTTCAGGATGTGAAGGAAGAAAAGAAGAAAATAGATTCACAACATGGAACAAGTTCACAGATTCAAGTAAGTGTTTCTGTGTGCTAAACATGCCCTTTTCTCCTTGTGACTTATATTGACTGGAAGATGGAGAAGAAAATGTCAGCAAAACTGATGGAAAACAGTGAATGATGCAGATAAGCTCCAACACAAGGATTTCCTATGATTTTATACCACGTTGGTGATAATAACTAAAAAATACCTTCTTCTTGGCATGCTATTGTAGAGTTTTTATAGTTAGGTCTGCCTTTAAGCTACTCTTGAAGCCAGTTCTGTATGTAAGGATACAGTAAGAGGCTTTCTCCACAAAGTGTGCTTTGCTTTGGGAGACTATCCCCAATATCAGCATCTGTATGTAGATACTAGATAAGAAAACACATGTTCCTTTCACAGAAGTTAGCACACTGTCAGTGCTGAAAGAGCATTTGTGATTCATAATCCCAGCCCATCACCAGATATCTGGGTATTACACCCAGATACCTGGGTTACCTAAAGCATATAGAGAGTGGTAATAGCTATTTATTTAGTCCACTGCATACGTGAGATTTAACTTCAGATACGCTCAAGACTCATCTATCCACAGTTTTACTACCTCTAGGTAGTTACTGTGTAAAGTGACAACAGTACAGAAGGCCATAACCAGCTCTTTATCACATTAATTTCTCAGCCTGACCCCACTTTTTTTTTCACTTTACTGAAAGACATTGAGCAAGATGGTGTTGGAAAGAGAGGAACAACTCCGAAGCTTGCCATTGCATTTGCAGTGCCCTGTGCCAAACAGATCTGCTGCCAGATTGTCAGGGTAGTTAGGAATCTCAAACACTTTGATGCCCTTGAGGTCTCAGACACATCTGCTTAGGAAAACTGCCTTATTGCATCTGAGCCGTCGAGGCAGGCAGCCGCATTCTGTTGAATGATGAGTAGGTTGCCACAATCCATGCTTAGCTACAGTGCTCCAGGAACACTTCCAAGCACATAGATCTTAATAGGACTTCATTAGTCCAAAATACAGATGCCTGTCTCCTTGCCAGCATCCCGAGTATATTACCCTACACTGCTCTTCATAGAGCATGATAGGTTTGGCCCTCATCTTTGAATTAATGGTGTTTCTCCTGCTACTTCCCCCCTCTTCTTCTGAAATGATCACCTTCCCTATCTGCTCTGTTTCTTAGGAATGATTAAGCTGATGACATCAACATAGAAAACCTGTGGACCTGCAATTCTGACTGTAGGAAATCTGTAATAGATAATAATTTCACGGTCTTTGAAAGAGAATTCCAGTCTCATTTCTTTCAGCTGGCATTACAACAGCTCCAACCAAATGTAGTAATCAAAAAGGAAACAGGAGGCTGAGGATAAAAATGCAATGAAATGAAAGAGAGGGCAGGAATGACTGCAAATGTCAAAAAGGAAATCATAAAGGGTGGCCAATAGCACTGTCACATTAGGAGTAAGTAGTTTGTTTTTCAGCTCTGCAAAAGACTTAAAAAAGATTATGAATCCTCAGAGATAAAGGTAAGTTAGATATCCAGAGCTTTCTTCTTCTGTCCTTCATTTAGAGTAGTTATTTTTGAGTCATGGACAGTTTCACTGCACTGAGCGGGATACAAAAAAGGTAGGGATCTGTTGTTTAATATGTTTCAGAAATAAATAAAATCACATCTTTTCACACACTTGTAAGTTTAAAATGTTCTTTTCTACCTCTTCACGTCAAGCTTGCAGACTACTGTTTCTTCCCCCCGCCCCAAGAAAGTTGCTCTTTCCCAAATAATTTCATACCTGAAATAAGACAAATGAAAGACCATTTAAAGGTTATTTAATTAATGGAAACCTGACAGACAATTAAAGTTAATTCCCATCTTTGCTATTATGGTGGCAAAATGTGGATGACCTCCTGCAGCTTTTTACAGCTCTGTTTTTTCTGACTTTCCTTCAAAAATGCAGCAAATCTTACTTAAATGTAAAATATTACAGGAGTGAAAAGCATTCATGGGAAAACTAACAGCAAAAACTTAACCAAGCTGCAAATACATTTTGCTGGTACACTGCATTTACAGTAAAAAAAAAACCCTAAGTAGATTTTCCTCATGGCTTTTACTCCCTGGTGAGAAAAAATTTTAATGTATGAGGTAACACATCCACCCACCCGTCTGTGCATATCTGGGCATGTTATAAAAAAGTTTGGTTGAGTCTGAACATCTTTTTCAGCCTAATCTTAGTTCTTACTAAAGACCACTCAGTTATTTTTCAGAATGCAAAGACTTGGTGCTTCCCATGTAAGTCCTGGCCATACCACTTCTCTAAACAGTGCTGCTTATTTTAATGTCAAAATCTAAGTGAAAATATGAATGCTAGTTTAACCATGGACTTGTCACAATGCCTCTATGAGAGGGAGACCTATTAACAATTGACCTAAATTCTTTCATAGTCCCTACCTGGGTGGAAAAGAAAGGGTAAACAAGGAGAGACAGCTCACGTCTGCAGCAGCCAGGTGTTGTAGAGCTGCACTACTGGAGAATTCCCCATAAATGAGCTCTCTGCTCGCTAAGCAGTTCTGCTTTCCTTGCAAAGTCCATTTATCTTCCTCCCACTGGGCAGTATGAACTGTAGAAATAACTGCTGTCTTGGGGCTGTATTCACACTCTTACATGTACCTAACTTGGCAAATATGCCTGCTCTATGGTTTTAAATTAAAAAAATGAAAACATAAGTTTCAACTGAAACCTCTGCACGTGGTTTATCAGTGGGTTTGTGAGGCAAGAAAAATGCCTGTAGAGGGAGGTATGTGTTTCTGATCTTCACTGGCAGTCGCATCTGAAAAAAGAGAAGGACTGTTTCTTTGCTGGCTTGAGTTGCCTTCTTGCTCAGCCTTTTTTACAGCAATGTTTCAGAAAAAACTTTTCAGTGTACTATTCACAGACCTTATACTTATTTTACGTTGATACAGCTTTATCAACTTGGTGTACTTAAGCTAACTTGAGCTCTATGGAACAGAAGGAATCCATCCCTTTCTCTAGGGGTGACTGCGCCTTAGTATCACTCTCCTAGAGATGTATTTAGTTATTAATTTTAATTTTGGGTTTTCTTTTTTCTGATCCATTATAGTGACAGTTGCCACATGGACTGGCCATATTTCTGGATATAGACACACTGTGCCTACACATTTTGTGTGGTTTGGCCTTGCCTCTGATGCTCATTTACAGAACCTACATCATATTACCTTCTGTGATCATGGGCTGGCTGTGGGCTCAACACTGACTATTTTGTACAAATATAGAAAACTGCAAAATAATATGAAATATTCAAAATATATTAGTTGGATGAGAATTAACCCCAGAATATATCAACCTTGTGTTTAATTGGCTTTGAAATATACAAAACCAACTCCATATGTCACCTCATGCTCAAAAGGACCTCAGGACCTCATATTGAAAGCAACTGCCAAATAAGTATATAAGAAAGTTAAACTAGTTCTGCTTGTCTATGAAAATATAGGTCCTAAAGGCTCCTGCTTCCAAATTGTGTAGTTATCAGAGTGAGTGGCATCTTATAAATGTCCCAATAGATGGAGAGGTTGATCTAATAATGAAAAAAGAATGCTCACAAATAATTTATTTGTCATTTGAAGGGGGAAAAGGAGAGTGAATAATTTATTTGGTCAATATTATTCAATCATCAATAGAACTGGTAGAATAATTTATGAATTTACTTATGAATAATTTATTCATCAATTGATGGTAGGAGGAAATTAATGAAGTAAACAATATTCGAATAACACTCAACAGACTCTCAGAGGCAAGCAGGGCAGCCAGGGAGGAACTGAGGGAATGGATGCCTTCTGTCAGCCTCATGACAGCCTGTGCATGAGCACAGAGGATCACCAAAGGGCAGCTGCCCTGTAGCCACTTCTGTGGATTGCTGATACTAGTCACCTTCTTTCCCATCTAACCACCCAGGACAACACATCTGCAAGGGTGCCCAGAGAGTGCTATGTGGTTTCATTGTGTCTTTGATGACTGGGGGAAGCTGTTTGGAGACTACTCTTCTGGTGTTCCACTGGATTCTGCTGTAATTGCTCAAGCCAGACTCTTCTTGCTCTGACAATGTGGAGCAAAGGCTGTGTGCAGGTGCCATTGCAGCCCTTCAGCAGCTTGAAACTGGTCACGCAGCTGCAAAGTGTGCTGTGCTCTGCTCTGCTCTGCTCAAGGTAGGAAGCAGAGGGTTTCCCTCAGAAAGTCACAGGATACTATCCCGTTTGTAAGAAAACTAAATAGTCTAAATAGACTGCAAAAAGCAAAAGGAAAACTCCAAGGCATCTTAGAGAAAAAAAAAAATCTTAACATCTTAAACTATTTCATCTCTTATCGCTACAGGGCAAATCAGCAAGTTACTCAGAATCACACAAGATTACAGAAGTCTGGTTGCGCAACCGAATTGTGCCATGCCTGAAATCACGCCACAGAGTGCTGATGAGCAATGAGTTAGAAATGCCCTCCTTGCCTACCGTGCCTTTTCAAAATAGGATTTCAAATGCTTTTTACTGTGACTGTCAAAATAATTTCAAGGCAAATCTTATCCAAATATAATTTTTAGATCTGTTTAAATTAGTAATACCTTTCCAATGTGGCTGTGTGAGGAGGAAGTTTCTTTTTATGTAACATATTCAGAAACATCTTACTGCCTTCAGACAGCATTCATAGGTTTGCTCTGAGTTTGCTCTACTGACACTGAATGAACCCATAACAAATCCAGTTTGATCATTAATCACGCACCACAACAGAATACTGTTAATCAAAAACATCCTAAAGTGGCTTTTGTTGTGTTCTAAGCTCAAATGTAATAGCTGTCATAAATATACAAATATAAAGTAGGCATGAGTATGTGAGCGGAAGGGCTTTTTTTTCTGTTTTCAAACTGCTAAGGTTAATGGCAATATACGTGCAGTTTTCAATTTAAACTGATGACCTTTATGAACAGATGATGTGGAAGAATCAGCTGGTTTATGTTCTCATTTCAACTGCTACCAGGATTTTCACCGTTTTGTTCCTTTATTAACTATAAACTGTAAGCACTGGAAATCAAAAAATGAGGGAAAGTTTATGAATTATACACGGTCACAGAGTTTATTAGTGCTCTGTGCTCATCCTCTTGGGAGTCACTGGAAGAAGAGCTTTGAGCAATTTCCAAATTTTCAAATGGTTTCTCCATTTCTTTATCTCATTCAGCTTTTGATATAGTGCATAAATTATTTATCAGGGCTACTATTACTTCGTTAGGTTGTGTTGTCCTCTGGCACTATGTCTGCAGAACGATATTCATTTTGCATTTGCAATTATGAAACTTAAAAGAAACCAGCTAATTCTTCCTCTGTTCAGCTCATTTTGCAGAATGATGTGTGAAGGACTGAGATGTGAACAGAATTTCACTTTGACCTTGAACCCCAATTACTGTTTTCATCCTGCTATTTCACCAAAGGATGTAATTGAAGTTTATTTAAGTATTTATCTTGGTTTTGTTTGTTTGTGGTTTTTTGGTTTGTGGGGTTGTTTTTTTTTTTGTGCTTAAGGTGGGAAGATTGGATAGGAAATAAATTTTTCCACATCATAAATTCACCATTAAGGCTTAGTGAATTATGTGCTATTCTGGTTAAGTTCAGAGAAAGATCCTCCTTTATATACTTCAAATCTGTCTCCTTGAAGTTAATTTTTGAGGCAGTCCATCTCATAGCTTCTCAGCTGCAATAGCTGAATGGAACAGCTTCTCAATTACTTCACTTTACAGAGCGTAAAGGAGACACTAGTCTTTTTCCACCTCACAACATGAAATATATTGTTAAGGAAATATTTATTATCATTGACTTCCTCTGTTTTACTCTCGTAACATGTTTATGTCCCTTCCTGCCATCCCTGACTCTGCTTTGTTGATGTACTTACTGGGTTACAGGCTACCAGACAGAAGATTTCTATTTTAAGATGAATATATAAGTAGCTTTACACCTAAAACTATGTGCTGGTGGACTAGAGATGGAGAACTTTATCTTCAGTGTTTGGTACAATAGCAGACTCAATTACACTAGTCCAAAATAACTTTCATTCATGCCCACGTGGCACATCTGTCTCCTACCTCTTTGCAGGGCTCCTTGGCTTAAACCCACTTGCAAAAAAGAGAGGAAGAATTAGGGTGCCTAACGGAAAGGTGCTTGAGGACTGATGTCCTGCTGTGGCTCCCCTTAAGCTAAGTAGACTCTGAGATATCTCCTTAAAAATCTCCTAGGTGGTAACTGTGCTGAACAGTTGGCTCTAAGAGACTGTGACAGAGTTGCCTGTGCTGCAGAGCAGTGGCAGGTCCCCACCTGAGGCCCCTGTCAGAACAGAGGATGGATGGCAGTGCCACGCTCCTTCTCCTGTGCTGACAGCCACTCAGACAAACGGTTTGCCTCCTGGCATCTCTGCAACAGGTCTCGTTTTCTGCAAACGTAACATCACAGACTAGAACAAGAAAACAATATTACCCAACGTTATTTCTTCTGGCACCAGATATGGATTTATTCTCTGACTTCTTTCAATTACCACTCTGTGTTATCTGTAGGTGCTTCTCTAATGATTCCATGATCATTCTTGTTGCTAACTAATCACTTTATTTTTGTTTAGAAATATTTTTTTTTCATCACTAATATAGTAACATCCTACATTACTTCCACGAACAATTCTCATCCTTGAGAACAGCAAGTACCTTAACTCTTCTAAGACCGTCATATGTATTGTGTTTGATTAAATTTAATGTATTTAGCAGTACTGTAGGACCGCCCAGAAATAAGAATCCAAAAGGTGGGATGATGACACTGGCCATGTTGTTATTATCAGCAGAATCAGATTTCTGGAGAATGGAGTATGAGATAAAACACCTCTTACCTCTGAGTTAATAGTCTTAATGCTGTCTATGTAATTGTTGCCTAATGAACTATATGGTTGCAGGGATGTCGTTATGCTATATTAGGTGAGCTAAGGAAGTTGCTAACTTTTTTTTTTTTTTNAGAGCTTTGAGCAATTTCCAAATTTTCAAATGGTTTCTCCATTTCTTTATCTCATTCAGCTTTTGATATAGTGCATAAATTATTTATCAGGGCTACTATTACTTCGTTAGGTTGTGTTGTCCTCTGGCACTATGTCTGCAGAACGATATTCATTTTGCATTTGCAATTATGAAACTTAAAAGAAACCAGCTAATTCTTCCTCTGTTCAGCTCATTTTGCAGAATGATGTGTGAAGGACTGAGATGTGAACAGAATTTCACTTTGACCTTGAACCCCAATTACTGTTTTCATCCTGCTATTTCACCAAAGGATGTAATTGAAGTTTATTTAAGTATTTATCTTGGTTTTGTTTGTTTGTGGTTTTTTGGTTTGTGGGGTTGGGTTTTTTTTTGTGCTTAAGGTGGGAAGATTGGATAGGAAATAACTTTTTCCACATCATAAATTCACCATTAAGGCTTAGTGAATTATGTGCTATGCTGGTTAAGTTCAGAGAAAGATCCTCCTTTATATACTTCAAATCTGTCTCCTTGAAGTTAATTTTTGAGGCAGTCCATCTCATAGCTTCTCAGCTGCAATAGCTGAATGGAACAGCTTCTCAATTACTTCACTTTACAGAGCGTAAAGGAGACACTAGTCTTTTTCCACCTCACAACATGAAATATATTGTTAAGGAAATATTTATTATCATTGACTTCCTCTGTTTTACTCTCGTAACATGTTTATGTCCCTTCCTGCCATCCCTGACTCTGCTTTGTTGATGTACTTACTGGGTTACAGGCTACCAGACAGAAGATTTCTATTTTAAGACGAATATATAAGTAGCTTTACACCTAAAACTATGTGCTGGTGGACTAGAGATGGAGAACTTTATCTTCAGTGTTTGGTACAATAGCAGACTCAATTACACTAGTCCAAAATAACTTTCATTCATGCCCACGTGGCACATCTGTCTCCTACCTCTTTGCAGGGCTCCTTGGCTTAAACCCACTTGCAAAAAAGAGAGGAAGAATTAGGGTGCCTAACGGAAAGGTGCTTGAGGACTGATGTCCTGCTGTGGCTCCCCTTAAGCTAAGTAGACTCTGAGATATCTCCTTAAAAATCTCCTAGGTGGTAACTGTGCTGAACAGTTGGCTCTAAGAGACTGTGACAGAGTTGCCTGTGCTGCAGAGCAGTGGCAGGTCCCCACCTGAGGCCCCTGTCAGAACAGAGGATGGATGGCAGTGCCACGCTCCTTCTCCTGTGCTGACAGCCACTCAGACAAACGGTTTGCCTCCTGGCATCTCTGCAACAGGTCTCGTTTTCTGCAAACGTAACATCACAGACTAGAACAAGAAAACAATATTACCCAACGTTATTTCTTCTGGCACCAGATATGGATTTATTCTCTGACTTCTTTCAATTACCACTCTGTGTTATCTGTAGGTGCTTCTCTAATGATTCCATGATCATTCTTGTTGCTAACTAATCACTTTATTTTTGTTTAGAAATATTTTTTTTTCATCACTAATATAGTAACATCCTACATTACTTCCACAAACAATTCTCATCCTTGAGAACAGCAAGTGCCTTAACTCTTCTAAGACCATCATATGTATTGTGTTTGATTAAATTTAATGTATTTAGCAGTACTGTAGGACCGCCCAGAAATAAGAATCCAAAAGGTGGGATGATGACACTGGCCATGTTGTTATTATCAGCAGAATCAGATTTCTGGAGAATGGAGTATGAGATAAAACACCTCTTACCTCTGAGTTAATAGTCTTAATGCTGTCTATGTAATTGTTGCCTAATGAACTATATGGTTGCAGGGATGTCGTTATGCTATATTAGGTGAGCTAAGGAAGTTGCTAACTTTTTTTTTTTTTTTTTGTAAAACACACCGGTTTTCACAGTACCCAGCTTCAGGCTTTATTCACACTGATTTGTGAAGAAAAGGGATGATTAAAATGAAACCAACACTCCAAGTACATTCGCACTTCTATTTCTAAATACTCACAGCTCTACCAGGGCACATGGGAGAAACCAGCCATAGAACTTTGAATGTGTTTGTGAATACATCAGGCAAAAAAGGGAAAAAAAAAGGATAAATCTCTTCTATCTCTTAGAATGCTAACAGCTTCTTTCCATCTATGAAAATAAATACTTGCTTTGAAATTAACTCAGTCAGCTGAATGTTAATGGAAAGCACTTCTGCAGACTAATATTCTGCAGTGTAAAGGTAAAAGAAAAGAACATTAAGACATCCAGCTCCTATCAGTGAGAGACTGCTCTGCACAATGTGGTGCATCCTGTTCCTTACAAGGTTACTGAAAGGGCCAGTCCCTGCACATGGAACTTTCCTAGTTATTGCAGCCTTTTTGAAGACATAAATGTTATACAACAAGAATAGCTGCTAGGCTTATGCCTCATACAAACAGAAGATAATACCACTGAGTTTGCTTTTGGCCAAGGAAGGTCTGCCCTAATGTCTTAGATAAAATAGTAGATTGGATTGTTTGACATCAGTTTAATACCTAGAATTCCAGAGCAGGCTCTAGCCACTGCATTACTGTGTTCCTAGACTTTTCCCTGCAGTGCCCCAGCACTCAAGCCTTGATGGCTACAATGCTGTAAGACTGTCACTGTCCCTCCTGCCTGTAGCCCTTGCAGCTTGGAAAACACAAACTTTTTCCACTGAAAGCTTCTTCCTCTGTTCAGGTTACTATTGTTTCCACCAAAGCCTTCCTCTGCCAGCTAACAAGTAACGGATCTGAGACCTCTGCTGTGACTGATAGTACTTTGAGCTGTACCAATCTGCCTTACAGGAAGGCAATCTGTTTGAAATTCCTGCAGAAGAACAATTCTATTATTATTGTTAATTAATGGTAGGCACAGACACAAACCTGTTTCAAATCCAATTTCAGTTCCAATCAAAGGAGTCAAATGTGATTTCTAATTGATCACATTTTAAAATCAGTCAGGTTGTGCGTGTTTTTTCACAACATCCAACAGTTTACTGATACTTGTCTTTCTAGTGAGACTGGGATTGAAGCAGAACTGTGGAGTTGGTGGTTTGGTTTTTTTTTTTTTTTGTTTAAAGAAATTGATTTTTGTAAAGGAAGATCTGTTTTAATTAGAATTGTACAGTGAGATTTGTCAAGCTCATGCTTCTCTGAAAGTTTATTATGGAGCTGTGGGGAAAGAAACATGCTCTATGTGTTTACTCTCTCCGAAAGGACTAGATGAAGTTAAAATGAACCTTTGTGCCTTCTAGCACATAGAGACCCCATGAGCCTCCTAAATTCTTGCTCAGCAAAGGCTGCTTCATGCTAAGAAAAGTAAATATCATCGCCTTTCTTCAGAGTGGTAGATAAAGTTTTCTCTGGTCACTCCTTTCTGAGCGCCTAGACTCCAACGTAACATACACAGATGCTTAAGAGCTCAGATGGCTGGTTTGACTTTAAATTAATAACACCAGTACTCCAGTCAGATGGGGCATGTTAAGTTTGTTCACCCCATCCCCTTCTGTGTGTTGCGCTAATACTTAAATTTATTGTTTCTGGCTCTCTTCTTGCCCAAGGTTCAGGAAGCTGTTGTTGAGTAGTAGGTGTATGTATTCAACCACAAATATTCAGATTTAGAAGGAGAGACAATCCTCACTGTACCTTGTTTCAGACTGTCAGTTAAGCTCTTGGGAAGTTGCAATAGTAGAACTAATAATACTGGAGGTAAGTCTTTTGATGATACAGGGGAGAGCTACTGCGAAAGTCTGAGTGCCCAAATCCCTGGACTCTATGTAGCTCATGACTCTATTTCAAAGAGAGGTTAGTAAAGGAAAAAACACATTATGGAGCAAGCACTCCAGGATGAATGACAGAATCCCAAACAATAATGATGTAAGTGGACATCAATACAACGCAACATACAACAGTAATGCAGGAAAATCACTAAACCTAGGAGTGAAGACTTGGAAAAACACTAAGGAATGACCATCAAAGTGGTGAGATTTCAGTATCAGAGCATAAAAGCTTTGGATGAGATATAGTATATTCTTCATAGTGAAAAAAAGAAATTTGCATTTCACTGTGGCTGAACAATCCAATTTACTTCTTGAGCAGAACCAACATCAAACCCTTTAGAACTTACCTAGTGGAAAAAGTGACTTACACTGGTACCTACAATAACAGAAAAGTCTTCCCACTACTTGGTGCCTTGGACAGTTGTCCCTGTTTACGATAGAATATATATTTTTTGTTCTCCCATTATTTCATGTTCCTAAAGGACAGTTAAAGTTGCTGGGAAATTAATATACAACTATTCTTTGCTATTTCCTTCCAAATATTAGGAAAGACAGAAACTGGCTTTGATCTGTGTTGGGTTCCAGCATTCTCGATGAGGTCACATCTCTCTGCTGTAAGCTGAAGGCATGCTCTGACTGTACAGTATGGTGCAGTGCAGATCCAAGACCTACCCTCTGGAGTATGCTTCTCCTCTCTGCAAAGATACACCTTTCAGTCAAAACCTGCTCATCTTAATTCTTGCTTTTAGAAGAGGTAGAAAACTCAGTATATTCTTCTTGCACTGTGTATATTTTCTTTAACTAAATTATATTTGCCACTATAAAAGACCTACTGGTAAAAGACCTATTGATTCATTTAAGAGATTTTTTGTTAATTTCTGCAGATTAATGTCTTACTTTTTATCTCACATCCTTGTGCAATCTTCACTTCAGTCTACTTAAGCATTCTGAAAGCTGCATAGCATTTTTTTTTTTAAATTCTTCGTTCTTTTGTTCCTTATATGTCAGCCTGGGCAGGGTGAAATCACACAAGCACTCAGCAACTTCCAGCACAAACAGGTTCCTTCCCCCCCTGGGTGGTGTCTGGTGCAAAGATAACAAGTGCCAAAAGGATTTGTCACTCAGAAAGCTGACATCAGGATTGCTGGGCTAAAAGTTGACTCCAATCCCCAACAGGGCTGGGTAGGAATATATTTAATTTTCCTCTGTCTTTAGCAGAAAAAAATCTGACACCACTTCTTGATTCTCATCTCTCCTCTGGCTAGAGCCTTGGGAAGTCAGTCTGGGTGTGAAGCTGCAATAAATCTTGAGGATTCCAGCACAGGCAACAAGACGACAACTAATACAGCAGTGTGATAACATGTTTGGTACAGTGATGGGGTAGGAGAAGCAGGACTTAATGCTTAATGATACACGTTCCCCTCAGTCAATGCCCTAAATGTCAAAAGTCTCACCAGATAATTTAATAGAGACAGCAATCTGGCTTCAGAACCATACAGTGGAAAGCCACATTCCCCTGGATAGTAGTCTTAAATCACGATCTCGCAATGTGCACTGTTCACACTGTGCTGAATATCTAGGCTTTTCTTTTTACACATTTCCCATCTGTATACAGCAATTTGCTTGTTTATGTTTAGACATGATTGACATGATTCAACAATCTGGTTTATTAGTTTGCTTTGTAACTATGTAAAACACTTACAATGATTATCCCAGTTGACTGAGGACATGCTTCCTGTGACACAGTAAACAAATGTAGCGAAGGAGGCTTTTTCCAAATGATTGCTCCAACCTCCTAATGAGAACATTAACTTATTTCATCAAGACTGCACAACACCAAGTGTGTTAATGAATCCTCAAGTCACACAGCTCTGTTTCTTGAGCCTGGGGTATGGTAGTTATGTATGCCTATGGACTCTTCTCCCATCTTTAGCTGCATGCTGCATTATAATGGATCCATTTGTTATACTGTCTGCAAAAAGACATTTCTTTAAAAAGGAAAGTGTTTCCAAGATTTGGTTTCAAAACATACCAAACTCCTTACTGGAGCTCTTCTTCCTATAAATCAGAGCCTCTTAATGGAAAGAACCTGATGAAAGAATGAGTAATGATAGGTTAAAAAATAAGAATAAATCAACCTGCTCATTAACCTGCTTGCAGAGTAAATTATCTGTGCTCTCAAGGCCAGGATTTAAGACAGTTCCTCTAAATCAAAGGATTCCTATGAATCCAGTTTCCCAGCTCTCAGCCATAAGTTATATTTGAGTAGTCAATGACCATTTGTAGGGGATGTTTTTCAGTTGTATGCAAACATCAGTTCTGATTTATCTGGAGAAAATAACACATGGTGTTCCCAGTGGAAAAAATCATTACCTTAGTTTGGGTGCATCCAATTACAATAAGTCTGTATCATATTCACTATCTACCCTAATTATCTAGGGAATTGGCAGTGTTTAACAATGAAGGAAAGAGTGCTTCTGTGTCCAATTAAGGTTTTCTTTGAGGATTAATAAATCATGTCTCATCAGCCCCACTGACCCAGAGGTGTTAATCTTCACCTTATCACTCTAATCTTAAAGCAAAATTCTGCAGATCAAGTGCAGCAGAATAGCTGAGTTAATTGTTCCATTAGTCTGATGAAGTCTTTATATCCATGTTCAATAATACACTATTCCCTGACTGTCTATGTGCTCTGTTACAGAGAAGAAAACAAACAGTAAAAACAGTGCCACAGCTGTTTGGTGCAGTTGATGGGTAGCTTACACTCAGCTCCATACTTAGGTGTTTTGATATCGCTATACTGCATCATATATTAGAACAAGGCAATGAGAAGATTATAAAAGTCAAGAGAGGTTTCAGCCTATCTAAATGCAGTTACAGAAGGAAATAAATCACATAGTCAATAATGGAAAGAAAACTTAACAGTTATCTGCCCTGTAAACAATATCATTGATTAGAAGGCATAAACAATACCATTTTATTCAAGGGCAGGAATCCAGATATTTCACTGGGAAGAATTTTTCTCATTGACAAGACTATAGTAATCACGGAAAGCATGGCAAATTGAGTTAGAATGTGCTCCTAACCACTAACATAAATTAGAAATCACATTTTAACTGTGTTCCCAGTCTATTTGTATGTGCTTTTGTTTCTAAGTAATCAATGAGGTTAAATTCTTTTGGCATGGATGTTCACAAAAAGTACCAAGCTCACATTAAAAATCCATTTCATAACCATTGCTTTTCAAACAATTCCTCTTCCTGATCTGAGTTCAGCAGGAAAGGAAATGGGAATTAATACCTTTCAGGGCACAGGCCACATACTTGTGTGCCACTGAACAAATGTAGACAGAGATGGGAACAAAGCCAGAAATAATTTCATGGGGTGGATAGAGGGAAAAGGGAGAAAGGCTGGATTTCTGGAAGGCTTCTGTAGGTTTTTTCCTATTCATACAATATTTACTTCCCCATGTCTGTCTCCTTTTCTTATAAATGAAACACAAACTTCTGCCTTCCTTCTCACTACCTCACTACTCCATTGCATCCCCAAAGCAGATGAGACTGAGACAGACTCTTCCCTCTTCCAGGAGAAGCAACTAAAAATGCTGCATTGGATTCAAGAGGACAGCAACATGGTGCTTGAAGTAAGGCAAGTCTTAAAAGAAGGTTTAAGAGTTAAGTGAGAGAAAAATGATTAATGCTTTCTCCTCCTTCTTTTTTCTCCAAAATGTGAGTCACATATCACGTTATTTTCTGAAACTAAGGCACAGTCTCTTCTTTTATACTCTGAATCCACTCCAGACTGTAACACCTGAACAAGCAAAGAAAACATTAAACACCACAATTATTTATATTGTTTTTCATAAAGATTTCTCAGAGAAAGTGGAGCTATTGGACAGTTTCTCTGACAGATGGTATTTCATTCATATTATTTATTCTTTTGTATCTTGAAGATATTTCAACTAGATTCCTTTAAAAATAAAAACAGATAAGCTATTATCCTGTCTACCCTCTGTGTCCTGTGCAGAGAAATGGGTCATATCATTATACTGACTTCAAAGCATTTCATTTGTAAAAAAGACAAGTGAATTACACATTAAAGTGTGCATCTTATAAAGTACCCAGATCAGATAATTTAAATGATTAATTTAACCAAAACAGTTTTGAGAAAAAATTTATTTCTCTCTTTCCCCCTACTTATCATCCTCTCTCCCCTTCAACAATTTAGTATTCAACCAAATACTATCAAGCCTACAACATTCCCAAGGTCACTCTGCTATTCTCCTTCAAGCCTCCCATTAAAACCTTCTTCTAGCAGAAGACTACGAACAAAACAAAATTAATCCTCTCTTGCCCTCCAGCCTACGAGCATTCAAGCTCACATATTTCATATCCCGAGAGAACTGCAGACTCTCCAATTATGGACTGGTGTCTTTACATATGCACATGCATATTTGAATACCCAGAGACAGAGAGATGGACAGAGAATTCTATGCTGCTCCTAAGGAAGCCATTTTATTTTACATTAAATAATTAGGAATTCCTTCGGACAGAGAGCAGGACATAGCACGACCATAGGGCAGCAATTAAGGCATTCAGCTGGAAGAGAGAGACCTGTTTTCTGCTCTTTGCTTGAAAGACTGGTAATTATTTAAACAAGTGACTGCTCTGACTATAACATGTAACTGAGCCTTTCCCTCTACACTGGCTAGTCAAATGTGTAAGCTGTCACCTTCCAGGTGCAGCAGGAGGACTTCCAAGAAAAGAGATATTCCCTCATTTGCTGCAGCTTGTATCTGCATTGAGGCAACTTAAGGTACTGTGTGTCCACTATGTCATCATTTGGTCAGATCACTGAGTACCTCCAAAAGTTAAACAGCATCCCAGAAAGTTCAGAAGTCAGCTGCAATTGTACTGCTTTTACGCTGCACTGGTGTCGGATTGACTTCTCTTTCTGGAGGCTGGAGTAGATACTGTAACTGTGTCAGTACTTCTTTATGTTGATGAGAAGCTCAACATGAGCCAGCAATGTATGCTCACAGCCCAGAAGGCCAACTGTATACTGGGCTGCATCAAAAGAAGCATGGCCAGCAGGCTGAGGGAGGCGATTCCACCCCTCTATTTCTCTCTTGTGAGACCTCATCTGGAGTACTGTGTCCACTTCTGTAATCCTCAACATAAGAAGGATACAGAACTGCTGGAACAGGTCCAGAGAGGGGCTACGAAGATGATCAGAGGGCTACAGCACCTCCTGTACAAGGACAGGCTGAGAGAGTTGAACTTGTTCAGCCTGGAGAAGGGAAATCTCCAAGGAGATCTTACAGCGACGCTCCAGTACCTCAAGGGAGCCTACAAGAAAGCTGGAGAGGGACTGTTCATAAAGGCTAGTAGTGATAGGACTAGGGGCAATGGCTATAAACCAGACAGGGGCAAATTTAGACATAAGGAAGAATTTCCTCACCATGAGGGTGGTGAGGCACTGGCACAGGTTGCCCAGGGAAGCTGTGGCTGCCCCATCCCTGGAGGTGTTCAAGGCCAGGTTGGATGGGGTCTTGAGTAGCCTGATCTAGTGGAAAGTGTCCCTGCCCCTGGCAGGGTGGTTGGAACTAGATGATCTTTAAGGTACCTTCCAATCCTAACTATTCTATGATTCTATGATTTATGGGCAGACATACTGAGAAGCAATGGAACCTCATGTAAGAATCCTAGCACAAATCAAAGATCTCAAGTTCCTAAGGCTAATTCTCAACCAAGGCAATTCTCCATCCATTTTCCTAGCTATACTGGAGCACAGAGGTGCTTTCAGAATATGTGTAAGGCCAGTGTTAAGAATTACAGGACTAAATATTGCCAATAGCTAGGTAATTCAGCTGGATTATCAAGATTCAAGTCCCTGCTCCAGAACAAATAATTAATCACAAATATCTATTCACAGCAGATGAGTGAAAGAATGAATAGATGAATAAATATCAAGAAAAATGTGAAATATTGTGTCTGCTTCATCAAATACAGTAAAGAGGCTTTGACATCTCACTGTGAGGCAGTTTGCAACCAAGAGTTTTGAGAAATGAGACATCTGTCTGGCCACAAGCAGATGTTTCTCTCCCCTTCGTTTCATTCCTGTTTAGTTCAGGTGGCCTATCCAGTTCCAAGGTGGAGCAGCACACCAGAGATTAATGATTCCAGGAGATATTAGTTAAATCCTCTGCATTTCAGTACCTGTCTTCTACATGCCTGAGTATCTAAGTGGGTCTAACCTACAGGTCTTCTCCTGCCTATTTCCAGAATTGTACAAAAGAAATAGGTGTTCCACAGTTGGCTGAAATCACTCAGATTATTTTCTGCTATTGTTCCCAGAAAAGAAAAGAGTGGAACAGCACTGGAAATAGTGGTGTGGACAAAATAAAGTCGTTTATGCAAAGAACATTATTATGAGACAAGTAAAATGTTTGGAAAGCAGTTAATATCAGATTGTTCCAATTCATGCATTTTTAAAACAGATTATAAAATGCATCTAATTCATAAATGATTTGCCTTTCATATTTCTTCTTAATTTCTTTTATTGCAGAATCTGGCTGAGTGAATACCTCTGCACATAATGTACAGGAGATAGCAATGGAACAATTTTATATCTTCTTCTCTCTCCCTTTGCCTGAATTTTAATAATAATAAGTCTGAATGGTTGTAATGCAGAATTGAAAGCAACCTACCAGACAAACCAGGCAGAATACACGAACAACCTGAATGTTGCCTTCCTTTCTTGATTTGTGAATAAATTACATCTAGTGTATACGTAGAATGTTATTTTCCTTGTGTTTCTTCTCTTTTTTAAAAAAAAACAAAAGAGACTACATTTATTATTCTCATTCTGTTTGGCAATAAGAAGGTTTTTTTTAAAAATTAAATAGAAAGGTCAAAAACCTGTCTGAGATGCTGATAACAAAAAAGGGAGCCATGTGTAGAACTCTCATTCAACTTCTTTCAGTTCAGCAACCCAAATAACTAGAAATCCATTTATAACTCAGTTGCAGCCTTAATAGGAGGCCAAATTCAATTTGTTGGAGTATTAAAAATGAATTTTTATATTAGTCATTGGGAACCTGAATCTCATCTACATGAAACCAATAGGAGTATTTCCACACATTTAATATGTTTGGGTTTGGGCATTTGATTTGCCGCAGCATTTTCCTGGTTCAGGATACTTTTTCCTGTCCATAGGCCAGCGTGGCTCAGTCGAGACCTGCTGGTCAAACTCAAGAACAAGTGGGAACTGCACAGGCAGTGCAAGCAGGGATGAGTAACCTGGGAAGAGTATAGGGACACTGCCCAGTTGTGTAGGGATGTGTCAGGAAGACCAAGGTGCAGCTGGAGATGAACTTGGCAAGGGAAACAAAGAATAACAAGGAGGGCTTCTTATAGGTATGTCAGCCAGAAAAAGGAAGGCTAAAGAAAGTGTAACCCAACTGATGAATGAAAGTGATGTATCAACAGATGAGAAGGTGACTGAGGTATTCAACAACTATTTTACCTTCACTGACAACTGCTCTCCTCACCCCTCCTGGGTCAATGAACAACAAGACGGGGATCGGGGTGGGGTGAGGGTGGGGGTGGTAAAGCCCCTCCCACTGTAGGGGAGGTTCAGGTTCATGACCACCTGAGGAACCTGAACATATATAAGTCTATGGCACCTGATGAGATGCATCCCAGAGTCCTATGGGAACCGGCTGATGTGGTTGCCAAGTCACTCTCCATGATATCTGAAAAGTCATGGCAATCATGGGAAGTCCCTGGGGACTGGAAGATGGGGAGCATCATGCCCATTTTTAAAAAGGGTAGAAAGGAGGACCCTGGGAACTACTGACCTGTCAGCCTCACCTCGGTGCCTGGCAAGATCATGGAACAGATCCTCCTAGAAGCTATGCTAAAGCTGATAGAGGACAGGGAGGTAATTTGAGAGCATGGTTTCATAAAGGGCAAGGCCTGAGTCATCAACCTAGAGGCTAGCTTTCTGTGACGGGGTGACTACATCAGTGGACATGGGAAAAGCAATGGATGTAATCTATCTGGACTTCCGTAAAGCCTTTGACACAGCCCCCTATAACATTGTTCCCTCTAAATTCAGAGAGATGTGGAATTGATGGCTGGACTGTTCAGTGAATATGGAATTAGTTGGATGGTCACATTCATAGAGTAGTGGTCAATGGCTCAAAGTCCAGATGGAGATCTATAGCAAGTGGTGTCCCTCAGGGGTCCGTGCTGTTTAATATCTTCGTCAATGATATAGACAGCGAAATTGAGTGTGCCCTCAGCAAGTTTGCAGATGAAATCAAGCTGAGTGAGGCAGTTGTCACCCCAGAAAGACAGAATGTCATCCAGAGAGACCTGGAAAAGCTGGAGGAGTGGGTCTGTGTTAGCCTCATGAGGTTCAACAAAGCCAAATGCAAGGTCCTGGGTCAGGGCAATTTGTGGTCTCAATACAGGGTAGGGGATGCCTGCCCCTCTGCTCCGGAGAGCCCATCTGAAGTACTGTGCCAAGTTCTGGAATCCTCAACACAAGAAGGATATGGAACTGCAGGAAAGAGCCCAGAGGACGGTTGCAAAGATGATCAGAGGGCTGGAGCACCTCTGCTATGAGTACAGGCTGAGAGAGTTAGGGTTGTTCAGCCTGGAGAAGAGAAGGTTCCCAAAAGACCTTATAATGGACTTTCGGTACCTAAACGGAGCCTACAAGAAAGCTGGAGAGGGACTTTTTTACAATGGCATGTAGTTATAGGACAAGGGGTAATGGCTGTAAATTGGAAGGGGAAAGATTTAGATTAGACATTATGAAGAAATACTTCACTATGAAGGTGGTGAGACACTGGAACAGGTTTCCCAGGGAAGTTGTGGATGTCCCCTCCTGGGAAGTGTTCAGGGCCAGGTTGGATGGGTCCTTGAGCAGCATGATCTAGTGGGATGTGTCCTTGACCATGGCAGGGGGATTGGAACTAGATGATATTTGAGGTCCTTTTCAAACTAAATGATTCTATGATTCTAAGAGAAACATTTTTCTTTCATGGAAAGAGGCTGGTAGAGATGGAGTAAAGGAGACAAGGAAGCTGCCACCATAGATGGAGCAATGTTTCTTCCACCCAGAAAGCAAAGCTACGCACTACAGAAGTGTCCAAAGCCTTAAGAAGTACCCATGAAGTAAAAAACTTCTCTCACAACAGTGCCTCCACATTAAATACAACACTCCTTTGTGGGCTTTAGTTCATTCTTAAAAGATCAGAGCTGCAACAGGCTTCCTGCCACACTGTTGTAACCTCTAAGTGAGGTGTATTTAGTTAGTTGTGAAATTTGATGGCACAGATTGAGAAAAACTTATTTTGGCTATGAAAGAGTCTTTGCCAAAGAGTTGGAACAATATTACTTGCTAAGAGGCAGCAAGGTAGAAATTTTGGTTAAAAGAGCCCAGCTGCAGTTTGTCATTTAATAGAAAAAGCTGTAACGTTGATTTTGAGAACAGTGGTTATTACAGTGTGCATCTGATTCTTCAGGGGAAAAAAATAGGCAACTACTAGCTGTGTTTTACTAAACTACTTTGTATATCCCTAGCTGAGGATTATGTGAACTCAACAAATAATAGATTTGAATAAACCTTTAGGGATCACCCATTGCTCTGCTAGCATTCACTCAAAAAAGAGGCTCTTATTGGTCCTCTTCCTGGGCCCTCCACCATTCTGAAAGGCAACTCTTACCAGGCCTACTCCACCTTAGTGTGCACCTCTCTAGGGACAGCAAGATTCCCTTTCTACCCTTCCCTTGTCCTTGGCTGCTGCTGAGTATAATTTATATTGTTACACAAATGTATTGCAAGCAAAGATTTTTTTTTTTTAAATTGGGTTTANCTCTCACAACAGTGCCTCCACATTAAATACAACACTCCTTTGTGGGCTTTAGTTCATTCTTAAAAGATCAGAGCTGCAACAGGCTTCCTGCCACACTGTTGTAACCTCTAAGTGAGGTGTATTTAGTTAGTTGTGAAATTTGATGGCACAGATTGAGAAAAACTTATTTTGGCTATGAAAGAGTCTTTGCCAAAGAGCTGGAACAATATTACTTGCTAAGAGGCAGCAAGGTAGAAATTTTGGTTAAAAGAGCCCAGCTGCAGTTTGTCATTTAATAGAAAAAGCTGTAATGTTGATTTTGAGAACAGTGGTTATTACAGTGTGCATCTGATTCTTCGGGGGAAAAAATAGTCAACTGCTAGCTGTGTTTTACTAAACTACTTTGTATATCCCTAGCTGAGGATTATGTGAACTCAACAAATAATATATTTGAATAAACCTTTAGGGATCACCCATTGCTCTGCTAGCGTTCACTCAAAAGAGAGGGTCTTATTGGTCCTCTTCCTGGGCCCTCCACCATTCTGAAAGGAAACTCTTACCAGGCCTTAGTGTGCACCTCACTAGGGACAGCAAGATTCCCTTTCTACCCTTCCCTTGTCCTTGGCTGCTGCTGAGTATAATTTATATTGTTACACAAATGTATTGCAAGCAAAGATTTTTTTTTTTTTAAATTGGGTTTACTCTGCAAGTATTAGACTGCAAGCTCAGCCCAGCAAATTTATCTTCTTTAACATTTTATTTCTTCTGTTTGCCATTTCTTTTTCTTCACCTAGCAATTTTCTCAAAAGAAATTTTGTCAGCATAGCTGCTCTCAGCATGCTGCCCATATTACCTCAATGAAAGAAAGAAAATTGATGTCTGGACATATGTAGTCTTCCGGAAAAGGGTCTTACTTCACTCACTGACAAACCTAGCAGTATAACTAACAGTATTTCCCAAGGGTGGTGGCCTTGCTTTAAAAAAAGAGAAGAAGAAAAAGAAACAAAATCAATATTGACTCTTGACACATTTTAATTTACATCACTGCATGGCTTTCAGTCCAGGCACAAATCAATAGGCAGCTTTTAACACTGCTCAACTAGTTTGTTCTATGTAAAAGAAGAGAGATTTGCCTCAAGTGGCTTGTTTTTCCCTTTGGGCTCCAGGCAGACTCTCCACCATTAACACTGTGTGATTCTTTGAAATGAAGTTGAGTTCATTTGACTGCTCTTTCTGCGACTGATCAGATGAGCTTGAACTGTAATATTAATCACACAACATTTTCTTCATCACCACTTACAGTCAATTGACTTTGTACTTAGTAAAAGTGTCTCAAGCAGCCAACTCAATGTACCAGAGGGCAAGAAGTCAATAGGAGGAAGAAAAATTTAGTTTCAAAGCACACAGTAAACAGCCTGTGGAACTACTGCTGCATACACGCTGGGCACTTTATCACACTGCAGGTGTGCTGGTTGCTATTACATGTTTTTACTTGCATGATGAAGGCGTCTGCTTCATCTCAGTTGTTTTTGCTGAATAAGCCTCCTCTGTTAACTGCAGCTTTTCTCTCAGTACGAGGTTTACATGGGAGATGTTGGGACCAGGAAGTTTCTCCAAACTGCACTGAGATTAATAATTATTTAGTTTCAATTCAACCCTCTACAGATTTCAGCAGAGAACTGACCCATGAAGAAGGTGCCTTCTGTCTCAGATATACTGATGACTGCCAGGCATATGTCATGCTAATAATACTACTCACATGCTTAACAAATGCCAGTTTGCCTACAATACCATTGGTACCATTTTAATAGCCACTTGCATACAGTGGGTCTTCTGAAACTACATCTTTGTCAGATATTGATTTTTGAATAGAGAAGAGTTGGAGTACAGATATCCAGAGGCCCAACATTACCGCTTTTTTTTCCCAGAGTCTCAGCACCTCACCTCAAAGAATTTTCAGCTCATAAAGCCTCCATAGGCTTTAGTTTTCACACTAAAGAAGTGCATGCAACACTGAAAACAAGAGCCTAGAGAAGGCATGCAATAACTTAGAAATGTTCTTTGCTACAAGGAGACTCTGTGTGAAGTCCAACAGGTCATAAAATGAGCAGTCATGTCTTTTTCTATGCCACGTTTTAGACATATATAACCAGAGTCTTCCCACTTCAACAAACAGCTTGTTGACTCCTTTTACAGTTTTCCTGGGGATTCTCCTTAAATAAAGTGGATTCCTCAGTGGTGCAGAACTGATGTAACACTGAGCACAATGCTGACTCTCCCTCTCTTGGTTTTTCTGTATTAGGACTATAGTTGTTTACATACATCAATGAATGCAATAATAAAATATTGTATGGTAAATGAGTCTGTGTTCATACTAAACAAGTTTCCTGTTGCTTTATTAAGCAAGAGGGTTGGTTTATTTTCTGTGAATGAACCAAGGTTTATCAAAAACTCTGTTTACAGTGGATAAAATTAGTATCATTTTGATGGAACACATTGAGCATATTTTACTTGGAAAAAGATTTTCCTGGTAATTTATTTTTCAAAATTTCCATAGACTGGCCCAAACTGTATGAAACAGCTGTCAGTCTCAGATCATGCAAATAAATTTTTTGTTTAAGCATCCAAGTTTTCTTGACGTTTGTCTCTTATGAGTTTAGAGTTACAAGACAACATGTGTTTCCCAGTGGAAAAGAACAGAACAGTAGTAAGAATAAAGAAGGACTTTCAAGGACACTCAGAGAGAGCAGTCAGACAAGACTCCCTTTAAACTGGTATTCTTATTCTGTTGGGGGGGCGTTAAAACCAGATTATATCAAGTTAGTGAAGAAAAATGTAAAAATAACTGTTCATTCAAATGCATCCAAACATTACTCTGGAAATCAACTTTGCATACTATTAGTTTTGCACAGTACTTTAGCTCTCAGTTCCTGATGCAAATACAATATGCACTTTGTCTCCTGACATTTACAAAATAGTGTGTAAAACTCAAATTAATTGCTTAATTAGGAAGCATAAAATCCTATTTCCAGTGGAACAGATCCATTTTAGTACAGCCTGTACACTGTGTACCAGTACCAGATATAAAAGGCTTATACCACTACTCACCAAAAATCCCATTAAATGCCAAGTCCATAAGCACACCCCAGCTGTTTTATGCTGCTCCACCAACAGGAGTTGAGGTAAATTACCCTTATAAAGCGTGATGGGTTGTCACCCAGGGGTTACAAACACAAGCAGTGTACAACCATAGCAGGCAGGCCAGTGCTGTGCCCCAGCATGGGAGAAGCAGTTGGAGGGGGAGGGATGAGGGAAGGACTACTGGGCAGTCAGCTCTGCCCCTATCAGGTGACAAACAGTGGGCACACTAGACAGGTTGGACCAGCTCTTCCCAGCTCTCCCTATGCCCCCTCTGAAATTCACCCACTCCTTAGCTGAAAAATGTGAGCAATAGTTTCATCCCAAACTTATAGCGGATACCAGCAGCTCCTATGATTTCTTTTCTAGATCTCGGATACTATGTGGTTCCAAAATTCATTCTGAATACCTATTATTCAAAGTAACAAATACGCATTATATAGCTGGTGATACAAGAAAATGTGAAGTCTAAGATAAAAGACCACCTGAGTAATTTTAAATTTGGCTTTCCTGTCAGTTAAATAGGCTCACCCTAACTGCAGAGAAATAGACTATTATTGAAGATCTTTCACCAGGATAGAAACTAATTACAGGGATCCCACCACTATAAATTTCCCATTTTATCAAGGCATAAGTGGGAGGGAGACGGAGTTGAAGCACCGTGTCTGAAAGCATCCATCAGACCAATGACCAAGAGAACTCAGAGCCAACCACACATCATTTTCCACTGGATCAGCAAATAGATCCCACTAACTGCAGCCGAAGGATAACTGGCAAAAGCTAAGGAAAGTGACAGGAATATGGACCTGGTATAGAGGACAGGGAGGGACTGGAACTGACTTTTTGAAGTTTGCGTCTCTACTGACTTAAGCACAGAATGACAGACTGTGTTTCAACTCCAACTGTTCTAGTTTAGTGGTATAGTCTAGCAGGGATAATACTAGGCAAGGTTTCAGTAGCCTTTGGGTGAAAATAAATTGTTCTAAACCTCCTGAAACAGAGCCTAACTGTCTCTCCCAGAGACCACACCACTGAAGTGCAACATACGTTTAAGTGGACAGTCAGAGTTCAAACATATGCAGTCATGCTGGTATTTCATAAAGGACTCCATTTGGAATGAAAAAGAACATGAGGATAAGGCTGTGGGAATTTTTCACCATCTGTGATAATAATTCAGAAAAAGACTGGCACACAATCTGCAAAAGAAAATTCTCTCCTGGGGTTGCAGTTCTGGAATTTGCTTTCAGGATTCAAGCATTACATTTTTTAGTGCCTTATGATTATTCACAGAGGCAGATGATTTCTGTATGCAACACGACTCTTGATATGAGTTGCCATTCTGTCTAAAACACTTGACACAATGTATTTGGCACAAGACTTACAAATGACCAGACTCAATGCCACACTTATGCTGATTTCCAATACAATAGTCCACTATAAGTTCTGTTATTTCACATCACATTTCCTGAAATGAAAGATTAAAAGGTGACATAACACATAAAAAAAAATTACATCAACTGATTTTTCTTAAGTCATCTGAGTTTTTCTACACATGTTTACATGCTCAAAAATTTAATAATTGTTAAGTGACAAATCTGTACAGGTACACATGAATCATTGTTAAAAATCCTAGAAACTGCTGATAGGAATATTACCAGACTAAGTCAGACTGACAGCTTGTCTACATAGTCATTTCCTCCTTGTGGTCAGGGTAGGGCTGTGCTATGGAAAGGTTGGAAAGTTCAGCCCAAGCAGCTGCCAGCTTCCCAACCAGTGTCCAAACTGCCTGATAAAACCTGCCTTTGGTACCTCCTGCTCCCTGATGCCTTTGCCCTTTCAAAGGGCATGTACCACTCAGTGCTGGCTCTGCTGCCTCCAGGCATGCAGGGTCAGACCCCAATTTTCAGGACTACTATTTCCACCTATACTGATGGAATTTGATCAAGTTATTCCTAGTGTTTTGCAATGGAGTCCAAAATATGCTGGATTTTTCCCTTTCCCTGGAACTGAATAGACAAAGTAAATAAGAAACAACATAAGAAAATACAATAAAAGTGTACATTTGTAGAACAGATTGCCTAATGGGGAAGTAAGTTCCTCACCCTCTCACTCAGTGATTGGTTTATGCTCAGGACAAGGTACTTTTCTGCTTACCAGCTTTAAAATTCTGATGTCGAATGTATTTAATGCTCTTCAGTTCACGTTCTCAATCATTTCTCTGACAGCAAGCTCTATTGGCTAATCATTTATTCCTGAGTCAGTTGGGGCTTGCAACACCTTGGTTATTAATCAGATCAAGTTTTGCATTAATTAATGCTGAAGTGTAACTGAAAAAAAATCACCCCATCTCAATCAATCTTATCCCAGTAAAAGTGTGAATGTGGATCAAACTCAAACCTCTACAGATCTGAACTTCTGGCCTCAGTGGGAACATTAGAGAATGAGAGACAAAACCCTGCTGGTTTGGCTTTGTCTGAAGTTCAGAATTGCAACAACTCTGATCCTGAGATCATAGAGTCCAAAAGATATCAAAACACAGCTAGAAGAAAAGTATTTGGAGACCATCCTTTTTTTTTTTTTCCCTATTATTAAATCTCACCGTTAAAACTTCTGCACCTGACTACATTATGTTGTATTGGTGTTAGAAATAGGAGCATTTTGTGTGAAGCATAGAGGACTGGTTAGGCTAGGATGGTAGGTGTTTGAAAGATTCAGAGAGCTAAGGCTTCCATGGGGGTCCTCTGACTTAAAACTGGGTTTGTGTTAGGCAAATTTGGATATTTGACAATTGTATCTGTTTGAGTGTCTGGTTGCCATCACTGATGTCTGCTGCTCGTTCCACTCCAGTCAGGTTGCACCACACCCTGTCATACATGGTGCTACAGCCCCTTCTCTGTTCTGTGGTCCCATGCGTCACAGTTGGTTTCAGCTACTGACAAGCTGTTTTTGATACATAGCGTCCTGGAGTAGGAGAAAGGCTGCCATCCTTTGCTGCTCAGAGGTGCACAGAAGCCTATCAGGAGTCTTGATAGTCAGCAGCATCTTTTTTCCATCTGTGAGAAGCATGGCCCCCTGCTGAGACATTGCTACCTTGTGCATCGAAAAGGCAAGCAGTAGGGATCTGTATTTGAAAAGCGGGACAAGTGCCTGCCTATTTACTTCTATAATCCTAGCCCAGACGTGAGGGTAAGCAGGCCTATATGGGTCTTATAGGTAGAGACATAAATAGATACATAGATGCAAAGGTACAAATGAGTGTTTTGTATCCTGTGTCTGCTGAGGCACCTATATCCTTTAATCTCAAGTAAAACTTACAAAATAAAACAAGGTTAACTGATGTGGATATCCACCAATGTAAATATCTATAAGGGGAACTTATTAAGGTAATAATTTAATTCAAATTTAGACAGAAAGGATGATTTTAAAAGACAGGCGATGAACTGAATTTTGGATTAGCTTGGAAGAACTTAAAATCTGATGCTGAGGGGCAGGTCTCTGTAGCATAGTGACAAAATTGCAGTGGCATCTTTCAGAGTCCAGGTGCTAATAACAATGGTTTTATTTCCCTTATGCTTCTCAGGAGTAAGTGATTAGGAGAACACTATTCCTGCTACAAGAATTCATAGGAATTACTGAGCACAGTATTGCATCTTCATACTGCTAAAAACCATTTTCAATAGCCTTCTAGAGACAGAAGATTAGAGAGATAGATTTTCCACTATAAGGTACGCATGCATAAGCCCTGTCTTAGCACGAGCATTTCGCCCAGTATATCCATAGCAGTCACACACACAACCACATGTGTGTCTGAATGCACAGTTCCTTCATGTTAGAGGCAGATACCCCATCACGTAGTAGCACTGCGAAGCTGAACGTAGACAGTATCAAAAGATGTTAAAGTCAGGAAGCGTCATCAGTATTGTAGTATCCATCATTACATTGGTACTAGTAAATAAAGTAGCCCATAGCCTACTCTCTGGCCGTAGAAGCAATTTGCACCCAGACAGTTAAATTTTATTTAAATGACATCTATTTTGCTTACAGCTTCCTGAATGATGCTGGAGCATTGGCTTTGGGAATGCTGGTTAGCATGAAGCCAAGTGCATGTAGGAAAGCCTGCTAGCCATTAGCAAACAACTGTAGGGTAGTGTTTGAACCTGGCACTGTCTAACTAGCTAGAGGTGCACCTTGTGGTATTTGTATGCCCCAGAATATTTTGCTCTTTACAGCTAAGTGCTGCCATCAGTGCTGCCTGCTCTCACAAAGGCTCTGGCTTCACCCTTGCAAGGCTGGGATTTTGCAAATCAGTTCTTTCCAGACAGTTTTATTTTCTCTCCCAGCAAAGCTGACATTGGAGAGAGAATATTGGGAGTGTGCACGTCCTGGGAGAGGGATAGGAAAGAAAAGGACTATTGAGATAGGAAGGCTCATATACTGCGCATTCCCACAATCCTATTGTGCTAAAAATCTCCCAGTTAGCTAAAACATCGAGCCATCAGTCCAAGTTCTTTACTGAATTTTTGGACCTTTACCGATACCAGATTTTCTAGGAGCTGGGGTAAGTGGAAGGGAGAAAAAGAAATGGAATCTCTCCACTCATTTCTTGCCTGATGAAGTTACACCACAATTACCAAGTATTACAATACTTGTTTTATCATTTTTTGGCATTGATTTAGTGAAAGATTCATATTGTGTTGCCTGACACTAACTTTTAGACAGATGGCTGCTTGGTGTATAGGCATCAGGTATTTACATACATTAGATGAGCATAAATATACATAAAACATATCCTTTTGGAAAAAAACAAAGCTAAGATTTGCATCACTGTTCCACAAAATGAAAATTCTCCTATGCTGACCAGACCTAGAAATAACTTGTTGAGGATCATCAAATATATTCCCACAGGACACAAGGATAATTTTATTTCTGTTACTGAGCCATTCTCTAGCTGGGAAAAGATGACCTGTTATTCTGTGCTTTTCCTGTGCAGCTTTTCTCCTAACAATTGCTTTTTGCTGAAGTGTCCAATCAAGTTATGAATAGCTCAAGACAAAAGATTTACCCAGCTGTTTCTGAAGAAAGTACAGGAGTTTGAGAATTATCTGTTTTTCTTTATATATATTTTTTGCCACCTCCTTGGTACAGACACATCATTTTTAAAAGTAAAGTGCATCTTAACCAGCTGTTTTATTTTATATACCCTTGTGCTTGTACAACTACCATTGTACCAGCACTCTTCACTGTTCATGCAGCCACTAATCATTCCAGACAAAGATTTTTTTTGTTGTTGATAATACGATTAGGTATTTAGAGGGTTCTGTGAATTTAACCTGGTCGGTTCTGTTGAATGCTGCTACAATATATGGTCCTTGTCTGTAGAAGGATAAAAATAAGGCATAATTCCCTTCATCTTGGTATTAAACCTTTTCAATTGATCTCATTATCCTGAAATTACCAAACTACCAGATATGGATAGAAGGGACTAAGGTGTGCCGGGCCCTCAGGATAAAATGCTGCAGAGGTTGCTGAGGGGAGGCTGTTTGGGTGGATGCCCAGAAATATCCCAGCTGCAGAGCCATGACACTGCTGGCTCAGTTGCAGCAGCAGCCACAGTAGCAACCCACATTTAAGTTGACAGTTTTTATCAAGAGCAGAGTGTGCATATTCCAAGCCAGCAGAAGGAGCTCCACTGGCAGCAACCTGGTCTCCGGAATTTTGTGGTTTGCTTTTCCCTTGGTGTACAAGGGTGTTGCTTTCTTTTACTTCTCCTACAAACAGACTTAACACGCTGCTTTTCTGCAATAATGTCTATCATTTCTGTTTCCCCTAGTTCTTGAAACTGCAAATAGGGGCAGAATTTGGAAATTTGCTGTTGATAAATCTGATATCCATTTTCTTCTGTCATTCTTTCTTTGTAAGTTCTTAAAGGCTCTATCCTTCTCTGTGAGAAAAAATGCTCACCCATCCTGCTTTGGTCCAGACCTCAACGAGTCCTTTGCTATTCTTGCCTTGCAGCCCAACTTAAAGGCAACCTGAATAGATAGACTTGTGTGTGAGTGCAGAGTGCAGTCCACAGATTTTAATTCTCAGAAGATAGCTGCTTCCTAGGAAAAAAAGGGTTTGATAAACTACTGTGTGGGTGGAGGGAGAGATTAGCATTTGCAGTGGGTCAAATTCCCAGAGTTTATATGCTATGAAAAGTATAGAGGTCACAATAGACTTAATTTGTGTACACATACACACATAGAATCATAGAACAGCTTCAGTTAGAAGGGACCTAGTTGGATGTAGTTCCAACCCCAATTTGTATATATTTTAAAATTATTTGCTTGGAAAATTATATCTGCCTCTGTTGAAACCTGGAGACAACGCAATTCCATATCATAATAAAATCTGTTGCAACAGTATCATTTAATGTGGATATTTAATAACATTTTTTAGCAGGTACCTGTATTTAGGAACATAAGAGCTCCTGCATTTAGTTTTAAGTGAATACCTCTGCAGAATTCCTGCTCAAAGACTTCAACCTGTGCTATTTTCCTCATAATCTCTCATGTCATTTAATATGGTGCATCTTACCAGAAGATAATGTAGCGGAGATTTGCCTTCTGCTAACACAATGACAACACAGTTATTCTGTTTTCTTCTATCAGTCTTCAGGTTAACACTTGCTGACATCTTTTTAATTCTGCCCCTCTCTTGTAATTACTTTTCCCTGTACTTCCTGACATGACATGTTCTTATACTAATTAGACATCTAAATCACTGTAAAAAACCTGCATGCTGTAGGTTCTAGCTTTAAAAATGCCAAATATTACTAGATGAGATGACAAAAGATGTGCAGACAAGGGAGGGGAAAAAAATGGTATTCTAAGTACGTGGAAACCTTGTTCTGATCTATTAGTATTGTGACTGTTAGGATGGAACAGATTAATGGTATTTGGGTAAAACACAGCTGGGCAATAAGGTCTTTCTCTTATAAATTCTGCAGAGAAAAAGATATTCTTGAAGGTATGGTTCCATTTGAATCATAACTATTGCACTTACAATCATAAAATTTCTGTTGCTCTGGTTTTTTCTCTACATAGCCCATCTTTATGTTTTTATGCTGCATCTGATAATATTTAGTGATTTATTTTATTTATAAACCCTCATTTCCTAGATCCTTGTTATTAACAGGGAGAAACAGAATAAAAGAAGCTCACTCAACATATCAGCAGCCAATTAATGAGCTTTAAAGCTTTAATGTCCACGGAGAATAGCTTGCAAACATTGAGGTGTTTTCCAAAATCTAAGCATAAGGCTGATAGAATCTTTAACAGTACCATAGTTTTCCATAGAATCATTAGGTTGGAAAAGACCTTAGACATCAACAACTCCAACTGTACCTGTCTACTACCAAATCATGTCTCCAAGCACCTCATCTGCCTGCCTTTTAACCACCTCCAGGGATGGGGACTCAACCACCTTCCTGGGCAGCCTGTGCCAGTTTAGGGCCCAATCAGATATTCTAGCTGACCATGTGGAGTCTAATTAAAACCAGTGTTAGAAGGCAGTTATTCAGCAGGACATGACTCTGAAAGGTTTGTGGTGGTGCCTCTTCTGGGCACTGTAAAGCCTCTTCATTGGTCCTCGTGTCCAGGGGTACCTATCCTGGGCACAACCTAGGGACAACGTGACATGGTGGAAAGAGTAGACTATTGGGAGCGATCCCACAAAACACAAACCTGCAGGGCACTGGGGCTGTGAAGATGCTGAGCAACAGCTCTTTAGCTTTAATGTGACATTAGTTCAGGGTGATGGCCTTGGCTTAGTTGTTAAATCTTTTGGGGATGACTCGGGGAAATATAAGTTCTCTTTTAGTATTCTGTTGACAGATCTGCAGTTTTAAAAAAATAAATCGGTAACATCATCTGACATCATCAGCTTGCTAATGGAAGTTTCATCCTGTGGCACCAATGTTATCTTTGACCATTATACACTTTGGTTAAAAAAAGGAAATACAGCAGTGTGTATAATAAGATAAAAGGGGAGTAACAGAATATGACAGCTATTAGCAGGGAAGAATGGTCATTGAATTTAAGATATTTCATTAAGACTCAGGACACCCAAATACAGTTTCCCCTTCGTGCAATGACTATCAACTGAATGGGTGTTTAAGTGTATATGTCTCAGCACCATATCCTAAAATATTTCCTCTCTCCATCTCATCTAATTAGATTCAGACTGTTCAAGTTAGGGACTTTCTACAGCTATGTACGGCGACTAACATAAAATGATCAGTTTTACAGAGTGCATTGGTTACATATACACTAGTAAATTACGTAGTGTCATCTATACCTTTAATAATACTAGCCTCTAATAGTGGTTACCCATACCTTTAAATAATGCTTAACAAAAAAAAAATCACAGTTTACATAAATCATATATAAGTGCTGTCATAAGCCTGTGTGCTATACTCATACTTATTTATGCATTGCATATAACTACATATTACACAGACACATAGCACTGCGTATTCATTGCAGAATATGAAACAATAAGCTATACATATAGCCTCTTCTTTCTGCCCCAATACAGAACTAGCTGCTTAGCCATAGTGCTTTTAATTTTACAAGACAGTGCCAGTTTATCTCACTCCAGAATATAAGCCAGGGTAGTTAACTGCATGTTATAAATACTACATATGTTATTTTCATTTATATTGCTTGATTAGCACTGTATTTTACCTTTTAATCTAGTGAAAAATTTCCTGTCAATAAGATAGTGCTGGATATAAGAGAAATAAATTTCTCTGTTTTATTAAATGAGGCTTTGACTTACACACAATTACATGAAATTTCTCTCTGATGTAAATAAACCCACAGCAGCTTCAAGGAAGATGTTCTAGGAGCTCCACATTGAATTTTGTGCAATCATTTGGTGAAATAATTAAAGTGTTTTTCTGCCCTGTAAAAAACACTTCTGTTACTTCTGGCTACTTCTAGAAAAGACTGGGTAGTGTTATGGATTTGATTAGCTCATCTCTTTTCTTTTTACTCAGGGACAGAGAAAATAATGAATGACTAATCACTTCAAGTTACTGTTTTTACACTGACTATTATAGAACCAATTACAAATGTCAGACAGAAAGCTATATAGATGTGATTAGGTTATAGTGCTAATACAAGGAATTGTGTATAATTATCCTACAGTACAGATAATTCAAACAAAGACTAATCAGAAGAAATATCAAACACCTAATAATCACAGTTATGTCAGAATTCCTTTTAGCTGTCATTTAAAAAACTGCAGATGTATTGTGACTTTTTAAACAACAGGGGAGAGAAATTACTCTTGTTGCTTTCCTTCCTTGCCTTTTATGACATTGTCCTGCACTTTACAGAAGCTCAGTTTGCACTACATGCCTGATTAATCATACCTGGGATGTAATTCAAAGCAGTTTTGGACCTTTTCTAAATTCCAGTGGCTGGTAATAGTTTCCAAGGAACTCCTCTACAACTGTGGACTATGACAGCACAGCACATGCCATAGCTCAGCAGACAGAGAGGATTATATCTCTGCATCAGGAGCTGCTGAATTAAACTCAGAAGCCAGCAGTAATAACACACTTGCAGCACCCCAGGTGCAGAAGGGAATATGACAGAGTAAATTGAGGTAGTGCTGTGCTGCCCTTTGTGTGCAATTTCTAGGAATGAGGAGAGGTCAGGAACAAACTTTTAAATATTGTAATTTACCAATATGTTTGCTGTGCTGACATCACATTTTGAATTGTGGAAGAAAAGCGCTTGTCATATGTATGCTACTCTTCCTGACCTCCACCACTGTTACCTTCTCTCCCCTCCCACATCACCTGTCTTCTGAGTCCTCTCCTCTGCTGTTGTGCTCAGAATAGATCCTGCATTTCCCTGCCAGCAGCTTGTATCTTATCTCAAAATATATGACTCAGTACCATGCCTCCTTCTCTTTTTTACTATTTATACCATGTGCCCTACACAAAGTCGGGTTACTCAGTTCTGAAAACCCTGGTGCAATTCAATTCACATTAAAGCAGTGAATTTGTCAGCTTCTCCATCACTTAAAAGCTGTATGTTCACTGCCCGACCTCCCTGAGCATATACGTTACTTTCCTGCCTTCTGCCAGGAAAAACTCAGCTTGCAGAGAATTGACTGATGTGATATATAAATTATCTTTTGTCTCCCGTTTTTCCAGTGTCTGCTGACTATTTAGTTGTCTCCTCTTAGTGTGTTTGCTCCTCAGGGCAGAACACTGCTCAGAAATTATTTAGTATACCTGGAGCAGAGCTTACAAATAATTACTAAGTTCATTGTGCATCTAACTGCACAAGCCTACTTTAATTCAAAATGCATTTTATATTGGTCCTTGAAATGCTCCAAATAACATTTTCCCAGCAAATGATCTCGTATGTAAAATAAAACCTTTGATATAAAACCTTTTAAAAACTGCTTGTTGACATCTATTTATTAAAGTACGTAAGGAAAATTTGAAAACCTTCTCTGCACCAGTTGAGATCCTGTGAGCTGAACCATGTTACCATGCCCTATTTCTTGTAGTGTTCAACTGGAAATCTGTTTCTGGATAAGCGCAAGCTGTAGTATGAATGGGTTCTGAAGGTGGTATGAGATGCAGCATGAAGTACTGTAGCAACCTAATAAACTCTTAGGAAATTGCAGACTTTTATCTTCCTAAGATCACCTAAAAAGATAAATTCTAAATATAATTAAACCTTGATTTGACCTATTTCATGGACTTTATCTTTCACTATTTTTAAAAATTGTAATTGGTATTTAGCATTTATTCAAGACTGTGTGATTTAAGATGCATGAGTTCAACAGAGTCCTCAGCTGAAGGACAAGTATTTTAGTGAATGTGAGACTTGACCCAAAGGCTATTTCCAGCAGTTTGTCATTTAGTACAGGGAAGGTTAGGTAGGTTACAGTGATATATGATCTTTCAGGCTCTGAACTTAACCACACAGTTGAACTGCTCCTATGAATTCCATTAACTGTATGCAGCTCTTTTCTTATATAGAGTAAGCTGAAAATGTGACAACCTTTCTGCTTCTGACCACACATGAAAAAGTGAAAAAAAGTGAAAGAAAAAAAAAAAGTAAAAACTTGTGATAAGTTAGGTCACTCCATCAAAACTCTGTGCTCAGTCCATGAAAGCCTGAATGCAAAATTCTGCTGAGTATATTTTGCAGTCATTGATACAACAAGAAGGAGAGAGGGGAAATCTTGGCTAGGGTTCCCTGTGGAGCCCTGCCAGCACACTGCATTAAGCAGTCACCCTGGTGCAGGAGCAGCCTGCGGAATGCCAGTGGAAAACAGCACCTGCAAGTGTTCTACAAATGGCATGAGGCTACAGAGGGGGTGGAGAAAGGATGTAAATGGGCAAAATATGATGAAAAATGGCTAAGAGCCATAAGCAAGTAAGACATATGGACAAGATTTTCTGCTTAAGGGGACAAGTTAGTGGAACAATTCTTCTCTTCCTTTCATGTACACATAAGAATCAGAGCTGTTAAAATTTCAAGGAGTGAGAAATGGGCATTTTTTCTAAACAGAGAATATTTTGAAAAAGCTGCTTTGTTTCACATTGTTGCCATTTTTCCCCTCCGTATTTTCCATTAGAAGACTGATAAAAAAATAGAAAATCTGGAAGATACTTATTTTTCTTTAGCCAGCTGGACAGATACCAGCAAAAACAAATAAACAATCATTTCAAGAGGCATCTCATAATGTAGTTTATAATCACAAACATTTTCATCAATAATGCTCATGTTTTTTATTGAAAATCATTTCAGGAGAAAAATTTCTGGCCGACTCTAAATATAATATTGAAGGCTGATATCTGCCTGTAGGCTGGTGAAACAATTCAGTTGAACTCAAATTGCCTTCCATACAACTGAGATGAATTAAGAGCTGGGAGTCTGTTGTATGTTCCTATGTCAGCTGGGGGATTAGTATACGAAATTCCTCAATAATGACAGCCCTTTTAGAAAGCCTTCCAATGTACAGCTATGAGTCAAATGAAAGTTCATGTACTTATGGATATGAGTGAAATAAGAAGAAAACTTATACTAATCTTTCTTTCAAGGTTATTTTATATCCCTCCCCCCGGTAACAGCTGAAGAGAGAGACCAGTTTTCAGGAAAAAAAACAAAGCAAATCCTCAAGGCAGAAAACTTCTGAGAGCTAGAAATTATGAAAACCAGCAACTGGTTTATAGAAAGCCAAGATGTGTGCAAACAAAACTTGCATCCTTACTTTCCATTCAGTCCATGGAGGGAGTGGGCTGCCCCTATCTGCCCCTTGCACAGCTGATTTCCATCTTCATGGCAAGGCTGGGAGGAATTAAAGAGGAAAGAGTTCTCCCATCCATGCCTATCAATGTCCTAACTAAGGCAAGACTGAGAGTAACATGCTAAAAACAAGTGGTGGGGCATCCTTTTCTTTCCTATATGAAGGCACCAGTGAGCACATTGACTCTGATATACCTCACCACAGTCTGGTGTCACCACCAGTGTGCATGTGTGTAGTGGAGTTCTGGAAGGCATCCACAGGGCTGTTTCATTCAGACAAGCCATAGCAATGAGAGCATGGTTAAGGCACAATGTTGAGGAATACGTCTCAGATTACAACTTCTTGTTGCACGATATTAATTCAGTTATGAAAGAATGCTTAGAATCCTTTTAGTCCTGGATAACCTTTTCCATGATGATTTTATTAAAGTGACTAAAATAAGCTGGGCTTACTTCTTAGTACTATGAGGCTGATTGTGACTAGTTGTATATGACCTTGCTGCCTGCAGTCCTTCCTTTGCTCTAAGATGCTGACTCAGTGCCAAGCAGAGGATGAGTCAAAAGCATTATTGCAGGCACTTTAACTTCTACAGCTTTGGAGAGCAATTATTGTGCAGTCCCTTCCACCTCCTCACAACAGACATCTGCATTTCTTCTAAATATAGACAAAAATGAATGCCTTTGACGGAAGGGAGAGCCCTGGCAGAGTGAGAAGGTGTGGGAAACTCCTGCTGGGAAGATCCCTTTTGCCTCACTGCTTAGTCCTGGTATTTGCAGGGATTTCTTGACTGACTAAACTTTCCTAGTGGCAGTACGCAAACACAGTAGTACTGACCACATCTCTTGCTTTCCAAGGTGATATTTGTAGTCAGCAGTGGCTTGAGGGCTATTGCCTTTCGCTTGCCTTGCAGCAAGGCAAGGTTTTTGGTTTTGTGGGGTCTTATGTTTAAAGTACATAACAGAGTATAATTTCTAGCTTCCTTTCCTGGCTCTGCTAATTATGATATTGTTACCTGGGATATATGATGCCCTGCTTATAAAAGGAGGTATAGTATTATTTTCATTCATACAAGGCAAGCTTATGAAAATAATAATTAAAAAAAACACAACATGAAAAAACCCCACATGCAATTCCCTGCATTCTGGACTAGAATCTTAGATGAGAAACAACAGGGGGCAGAACATCCTGCAACTGTGGTTGTGTGCAATGTGCCATTCATGCAATGTGCCATTCAGCAAGACCAGGGCTTGTCTGCATAGCTCAGTGCAGCAGAGCAGTGTGAGAGCCCTCCTGCCCTGTCCAGAGTGCAGAGGGCTGTGGTGCTGTAGGATGAAGGGCAACTCCCTCTAGCTCTGCAGTATCCTTCTTAGGGTTCCAAGATCCCTTTTTAATGGAAATCTGGAATATACCAGGGGTGTTACTTATTAAATTTAATGTAAAAAGATGTTGTGTGAAGTTTTAAAAGGCCACTGTCTTGCAGATCTATCAAAGGAAATTTTGAAAGTTAATACTTGGCTGACTAGATGGTCCTTTAAGAATATCAGTAACTCAAATCAGTGAAAAACACTTTTGAAGTCTTTGGAAATTAAAATCTAACTTTGCCATACTGCATCAGTCCGCTATGTAACTTTTAACATTTAAGAATACTCTGAATTCCTCTGCCAATTTCTGACATTTTTACTACTTGTATGATATATTTGTTATTTTTAACCTGTATCTTCAAGACGTCTATGCTGAGAAAATTCTAGCAAACAGAACATATCAAGAACTTAGAATGGCCTTCAGGAAATAACAAATCTACAAGGCTTTAAATAATGTATGAAAATCTCTGTTTCGAGTTGTCTTATACAGCTGCATGATAAGACAGACCGTTTTGGAATTTAAGCTACTAAACATTTTTCAAAATTTCAGCGACCGGAGAACATGCAAACCTTAAATATTTCCTCCTTTTTTTTCCTTCACCCAAGAAAAAGTAATTTAGCGTTTTCCAGAACAAAATATAGCTTATGTTTTCTGCTAGCTATAAGGAAAAAAATAGTCTGAGTGCATCAGAGAAATTAATTTAGCAAATAATATTGCAGAATAGCTCTCACATGTATACACAAAGTGACAAACCTGCATCAGACCTGTCGAGCTGTACTAACTCATGACACCTGTGAGTGAAGCCTGGTGTCTCTGTCCTATCCTCATGGCACAGATTCCCTCAGAGCACCATGGTCACTCCAGGTGCCACCCAGGTGCTCTGTTGCAGGTGGCTGCACTGAGCGCTGCAGAAGGGGATGGAGTTGTGGGGCTCTAACACAGACCAGGGATATCTGATGCCGAGCCTCAGGCAAGGGAGATGGTTTTTTCTCCACCAGAAGCACATTTTTCCTCCTCGTGGTGATGCGAGTTTTCACAGTAAGTGATCCATGAATGTGGTGTGTCCTTTCTTCAGCTTTGGGGAGTGGGAGCTAGAGAGGCGTGCAGCAGAATCCAGAGGACCTGAAAGCAGCCCTCAGCAGCTAGGGCAACTGCCTGCCAGGGTAAAGCTACACTGAGACCTACAGGTGGCCTGGAGACAATGCTTGTGCTTACAAAGGAGTTTTCAGCTTTCCAAGACAGCTGTTCTCCAGGGTGCCAATCCTTCTCCATGGAGTTGAAACCCCTGTCTAGAGAGATTTCTCCTGTAGGTTCTATCTCTGCCTGGTCAGCTTATTTGTTAATGCTCACTTATGTAAGGGACTGAGAGTCATTAGTTGCCTTTGAATCCAGCATGAATAAAAATAATTCAGCATCACATGCCTGAAACGATTTTGAGTGAAATCCTGGCATTAGAAAGGCAATGAAATGAATGAGTCGTTATTTGGTCTTTCATCCAACAGATGCACATTTTTACCACCTGAACACGACCCTTATTTTCTTTCCTCTTGTCTATTTAGGCACATCCTCTACTCTACTAGAAAGGGAGGACTTAAAGGTGAGGTAGATATTGCTGACTTGAGTAAAAATTTTCTGATATTTTTCAACACTAGAACATGCATTTTGTACTTCAAACTTCCTTGGATATGGAAGAAGCAGGCTTGAGTTTTCTATGTCTGGTGTCTTTTTCAACCCCAGGTTTGGGCATAGAAGTTTCATAGTGAAAATAATCCACCTGTTTCAGAGAACAAGAAGAAAACCAACATTGAATAGTGCCTCTTAAGAAACAATGGGAAAAAGCACAGGGACATTATGACAGAGAAAGGAAAGAAAGGGACAGGAGTGTAGAAACCAGCAAGAAGAGTAAGTGAAAGCATATGAAAGAAACAGGAATTCACAAAGGCAGGGCATATGATCTGAATTGAGTGCTAGGATGCTCATAAAATGGGAGTAAAGTGTGTTGCCATTTTCAGAGTCTAGAAAGTTATTCAATGCAGTCTTTTATCTAACTTCTGCAAGGTGACTTGCAGCCGCAAAGGGATAGGCAATAAGGCAGCATTGTCTCATTGTCATCTTTTCCTGATTACATTCGAGGGAACATTAAAGAACTGTTTCTTTTGCCAGTAAAATATGTCTCTGCTGTAAATCTATTCAATTTAATGTCTGTTGAACTGGGAATGATTACTTGCTTTTTGAAAGCAAAACTCATTAGAGGTGTGCAAACTATTCGTTTGGTTTCACCATGAATTCAGACATCCTGGGAAGAACTCTAAATAAGCAGACCAGCCCCAACCAGCAAACCACAAACTGGCTTTCTGGTATCAAGGTTTGAAAAACAGAGAACGATCACATGGAAGACTGTCATATTCTGTTTAAAAAGTGTTAAATCTTTCTCTCTTTCTCTCTCTCTCTCTTTTTTTTTTCCCTAGCTGAAATAAACCTTAAATTTTTAACTGTTTGTAGTCACCTCAAATACGAAGCTTAAATTTTTCATCTGAAACTTCTTACCCAAATTTACTTTGCAATGTGCTCTTGCCAACTGTCAATAACATGTTTTAGATTAGTATATTCTCTTAAATATTCTTTTTTTCCCCCTTAATATTATATTTTAAGTGTGACCTACAAATTAAAAAAGATGTTTTCTCTTGTACAGGAGGGGAAGTTGAGTCCTTTCCCTCATCACAGAGTGAATTCCCATTGTTTATCTCCATCATATTTTACTTTCATTGGAGTACTTTCCTGACTTCACTCCCTAGCACAAAGTATGTTCTCTTGGCATGAAGCAAACTCCTTTATTTAATCCCTCATGGCATTGAGCAAAGTTGTAGGGCAAGGAGCCTATG
>WAAB01008349.1:0-16419 GCA_013389865.1 Piaya cayana
TGGGTAAACAATCATAAGCTTTTCAATTTCTCTTCAAATCAGATTTTCTGTGTTCCTAATGATTCTTAGCACTTGCTGTTGAATCTTTCTTGATTTGCTTTCAAGTTATTTCGTGTGCCTATCTGCTCATCTAACTATCCATGCTCTAGAAAGCAATTTCTGCAGAAATGCCCATTTCAATCTGAATTTACTTGCAAATTAAACAAAAAATTGCTTGAAAAAAACATTCATAGTATCTTTTTTTTTCCCTATAATAGCCCCTCAAATCCAAGAATACTAATTGACTTGTAAGCATAAATTTTTTATGCTTCATAATCATGAATTTATGCCTTTTAATAGCTAGTGCCTTTTTCATAAGTTATTTTTTGCTTAAAGGGATTGTTTAATCTCTGGTTTTGGCATGCTCTCTCCATCCATTTGGAAGATGTGCTCACCTGTATTTCTTCCAAGTTGACCATAAACTGCGTAGTGAAAATATTAAGCTTGTTATCAGCGTATTTTCTTTATGTACTTCTGATCAGCTGACTTGAGAGTCAGGATTTCTCTTTCACTGACAGTGACAACCAAACGTAATGTAATGACCTGAAGCTGAGGAAGCCAGACCCTATAAATCGTTGTGCAACTTCTGGTAGGACTGAGATGTGGAAAGTGAGAGAGGGGAAATGCCACCAAAAATATGAAAAAAAAACCAAACCAGGAAAGAAACCCAGAAATACTTGAGAACCAGGTCTCAACCCTGAAAGAAACAGAATTGACCTCTGTTTGTCTTCTAGCTATCTTCAGCAATATAAATGTACATTGTCTTCCTAAGCACAGTTTGATATTACTGACAGTATATTTGTTAAAAACTGACCTTGGAAACAAACCTATCATATTATCAAAGCTAATCAGCACTTGCTTAGATAAACCATAACTGTTTTCTTCCTCCTCGCCCTCTCAGATTGTGTGTCAATATTTTTTCATTTGTTTCTATTCAAAGGCAGTAAATGACTTTCTCTCCACGCATCCAGACAGCACCTTCAGCTGGTGCCAGCTGCAGTCTAACCACAACAGCAACTGCTGGACTGGAAACAACCGATCGAGCTTCTCAGGTGATGGCACTTGGTTGTCATGCCTGCTTAAATGCCACCTTGTTGCCAGGAGAAAACCTCTTTCCCTCGAGGATTGCTAAGGAAGCCAGCAATCAGAGAACAACAAATGCAAATAATCACTCAGGAAAATGAACTTTTTGCTTGTACTAGATGCATGACTAATGAGGTGCGGTACTTACTTCTGGTCCCAGTTTCTCCAGGAGATGACGAAAAAAGTTGTCAAGCTCCTTCCCTTCTATGTAACCATTGTCTAAACAAAATAAAGATATTAATGGTCAGATGGCACTGCCTGAGCTCTGTGAATCATATCATGATACGTGTGCAGGAAGCCTAAGGCTGCATGGTAGGGGTTTCATCTGGGACCCTGTCTGTCTGTTTGGGAGGTTTCGTCTCCAAATTGACCAGTTCACATCTATCATGCAGGGCACAGCACTGTTGAACTCCCTTGGGAGTTTTCATGATCTAAGATTTTTTCAGCCAAAAGACCCACCAAACCACAAACAGGAGCCACAAGAGGGAATCAAAGGATCGTAGAATCATAGAATCACCAGGTTGGAAAAGACCCATTATATCATTAAGTCCAATCATTCCTATCAAATACTAAACCATGCCCCTCAACACATCATCCACCCATCCCTTAAACACCTCCAGGGAAGGTGACTCAAGAAGCAGAAGGAATGGGGAGGCGATCAAAATGGCAAAAACTTCAGGGGTGAAAAGGGGAATTTTCAGATCTGATATTGGGATGTGAGAAGGAGGAGGAAAGGAGCTCTGAAACACCCACAGGACCCCATGGGGATGAAGTCCAGATGTGCATGCAGGGACCAACCCACCCAACTGCTTGAGTACCCCACACCTCCCTCACCCTCCACAGTGGCCACCCAGGTGGTCATGCAGGTGGTCCCCCTAGATTCCCCCGCAGTTCCCCTCCGCCTCCCCCGTTTCCCCCCACTTGCCGTCGGCGTCGAAGCGCCTCCAGGCGCCCAGGAAGGCGGCAGCGTCGAGGCGCCCCGCGGCGCCGCTGTCCATGGTGCTGACGCCCCCCGCGGTGCCTCTGTCCACGGTGCTGACGGCCCCCGCGGTGCCTCTGTCCACGGTGCTGACGGCCCCCGCGCGGCCCCTCTCTGCCCGCCGCCCCGACGGCCGCCCCGGCTTTGAGGGCGGCGGCCCCGCCCCGGGGGCGGCCCCGCTGGGAGGGGGGACACGGACACATAGACATATAGACCTCCACCCCACGCCTGGGACCCGTCCTGTCCACCCCTGCCTCGTCTTGCCTGCGGTTGCCACTCCCAGAGTTGCATCCCTGACCGGATCCCACCTGTCGCTGGTGCCTCGCAGCAAGGCTCAGATCCAAATCCTCTTGTGGAGGGACCCCAGCCTCGACACATGGAATCAAGACTTTATAACTCATGAAGTTATAAAGTAGATATGTTTATTCAGTGCCGAGATGCACGGGAGAATTATTTCTAAAAAAACCCCAAAAGAACAAAACGTGTGCCCGTCGTGGCACTTGTCTTGGCTTTATACAGTAAAGTGTTACATATTCATAACATTCCAAAACCGCCTATTTATATTCATAAGCTTTCCTCACTTCTTATTATAATGAGTTTGAGTAGAGTCTTCTTCCTGTTTGTGCCTGTGCAGTGTCTTCTCAGGGATAAAGGTGATTGTCTAAACTTCCTTTAACTTCAATCTGTGCGCATGTTCTCCTGATCCTTGGCATTCTTGTCAGTGTTGTTTTCTACTCTTATCACAGTTCCAGGTGACTAGTCTTGCTTTTCAGAAATCAGCTAGCAACAGACCCCCTTCCTACATAAAGGCTTCTAGAAGTATGTTGCTTTAGCTAAACAACTGTCATCCTGTGTATTCTTTAAGTGTGAGCAGCTTCTATTCTGCTGTTCTTTAAGTGTCAGTTGCTTTGGCTAAATTATTACTATTCTGTTTACCCTTAAGTGTTAGTTCTTTCTTTGTGCTTATCTCGAGCTGACTAATTGCTGAAAAGCCGAACAATTGTTACCCTGTTCATCAATTGTTAATTCACCTAGCCTGGTGTCAGCCTTCCCAGGGAGGCTGAAGGAACAGCTGAACCTGCAGCCAGCACTGCTTGAGGGCAACTTTTAGTTTCTAAACTACCCAAACAAAGGCAGAAGTGCTTGAGGGAAATGTGAGATTTTGGAGATGAGGCGGTGTTCAGGAAAAAGAAAAATCAAGTTTGTTAAAACTCATAGCCCTTCTCTTCAGTTCATCAAAGCAAAGCAACAGCAGGCAGGGATCTTTCACCTTCTCATCCCTTCCAGACATTAGGATGGGTTTTCTTCTCAGGAATGAAAAGTGACAAAATGAAGGTGGATGCAAATCTACACAGTCTTCCTCCTGCAATTCTAATCAGAAGATGAAGAAATCTTGAGGGTAGATGCTTCAGAACTGATAGAGAAAGGTTGACACTTATATTCACAATGGACTTGCCTGTGGCTAGGTGTGATTTGAATATCACCGGCAGCAATTTCAAGTACTTTGAATTGGGTTCTGTGTCTTTGTAATCTTAGTGTGTGTTCCCAGAATCATTTCTAGCAACTTTACCATCTTCTTTGAGTTCTCTTGCAGATTAATTTTTCCATGTTGCTTTTCATTCAAGATATATATCTCTATATATACATCTATATATATTTACACACACATACCAATTTTGTGCAAATACTAATTGCTTTAGAGAGGCTCTCAAGCACAGCAGAAAAGGTTTTTGGAAAGTATGTAACATTTTTCCTGAACAGGCTCCCATTTGATCTGAGGAAAAAACAGATACAAAACTGTCCCTGAGAAAAATGAAAAGTTGCAGTTTACTCTGAGAATATCAGGTCTGCAAATTACAGCGAGATTCCAATAGTGATGTCCAGCTTTTCCAGTGTGGCAAGGAAATGGAGGAACTGAAGCTTTTAAGCAGCAAGTGTGCGAGCAGCTTGATACAGGAGTTCCCTGGCCAGCAGCCCAATGTCACCACCAAACTCCAGAAAACAATATTATCAGCATGTTAATGCAAAACCAGTACTAAAAGCAACCCCTGGGTTTCATGAGTGTGCTCAGAAGTGAGCTCCCTAGCAAAGGAGAGAAATGTATGTTCAGTAGGCAATGACATTTGAGGAAGTCCACATTTTTATAGAACATGTCCACAAGTCCTTTGCTGGCAAGACCAGCCACTACATAAGTTTCTTTTTGACCCATCCTTGTCTTATCTTGCCAAAGGGTGTTTCTGGCCCTGGGGTGATGGCTTCCCCATGGCACCTCTTCTGCAGCATCTTCTCCCTTGTACTCCCTACTGTGGATCCCTGGCATCAGTGGTAGAGGTGCCCGAGATCCTGTATGGGATGAGCTCACCTGATGCTGATTGAGAGAATCATGGGGAAGGCCATTTTTTGTCCCCATCTGTTTTTCCAGGACCTAGAGTCCATCTGCCTCAGACAGGGAGCATCCTGATCCAGGGTTTTAGCAAAGAGCTGCCCATCAGTTTCTAGTAAGGTTTGTAACCTGACTTTGGAAGTTGTCACCACTAAAGATCCTTGGTGAAGTGATCATAAGAACTAGTTTCTTACTTGAGATACTCTTGACACAATCAACTTAAGAGAAAATATCACCCACGTTTTGAAATGCCAGCAAGGGGAAAGCACCCTGCAGTTTGCCAAGGACAGAGACAGTGAGGATTTATGGGAACTGATGTAAAACTCAGAGCACTGGAAAGAGCTTGTCACAGCCAGTTCTCCCTCATGTCCTCACAGGGGAAGAGCAGGTGAAAAACAAAGCGTGATTTAGACTGCCAATATTTATTCGGCATCTCACACAACCTCAGTGATACCAGGTCCAGGTTGGAGATAAAAAAATGTTCTTGAAGCTTATTGGGTTCTCACAAAACTCTTAATTACATGTGCATGAGGGTGTGGATGACACATGTCCATCTGTCTGAGAGTCACTTGTCCCCCCACGCACCTTCAGTGTTGGCAAAGAGAGGTTTTGCTTTCACACAGCAGTGGAGTATGCTGGCAAAGTGAGAAAAAAAGGTCAGAGATTATGACCTCCTCCTCTGTACCAGCTATGCTTTCTTTCCTCCTCAAAATCCTCCACCAACGCACCCCGTAGAGAAGTGCCACACCATAGAAACACAGTTCAATAGCTCTGCTCATGTAGATATTGCAAACGATGGATTTAAATGTCTTAGGTGTGGGACTGCAGAAATTCAGCTTGGGAACCAGGCAAGCTGAGAGAAACCCTAACCTGTGGTGAAGATCCAGCTCCCCTTGTCTTGCTCCGCATGCATATCAAGGGCTGCCCCGAGACAACTGCAAAAGACAAAATATGTCAAAAGCTAGAGAAAATCAAGGGTCTGAGGAACTCTGCAAAGGACATGGGTGACCCTCCAATATAGGAGAAACACCTTTTGGCTCCTTAGTAGCATGAAAAAATACTCAAATACCCCTTCAAAACTTCAGCAGGTTGTCCTAAATACAGATGGCACCAATGTGGCTTACAGTGGCGCCAGTTACACCGTATTTCAAATAAAATTTTGCATGGCTAGAATAGGTTTAGGTTTCTCCAATTGATTTAGGCGGCTTATTAAAACATGAATTAAGATAAAAGCATCTCAGAGCGAGTTTTACTGGTTTGGCAACAGGGTGTCACAAGTTAGAGGTGCATATTGACCTGTAGATCTATTGCTGTTAGTATCACAGCAGCCCAGTGGAGATACTGCTGTGTGTGCAGCTCACACACCAAACTCAGTAACCGCTCTGCCTTGTCCTATTTCCTTACAGGACTAAATAAGAATTAAAGGTAGGCAGTATTTTAAAAAGTAGCAAATGCTTTTGATAAAGGATTTCTTCAGTTCTGGCTCTGCACGATAGCACTTGAAGTAGAAGATCTCAAATTCTTGTTTGGAAAAGCTGAGAGTGAAAAGGCAACTGAATTCTTTTTCTTCAGAGCATTATAGATTTTTAATGCTGCGTATTTTAAAAGCCACACCATTGTCCCATTATTTTTTTTTCTCTTAAGTTCAGAAATGGCTTTAATGTAATAATACCTGACAGGATGATTTTCTCCATTAAGGCTTTGTGATGGCAGATCATTAGTTGAGATGTTTCTTTTATTGGTTTATTTTCAGATTATGGTAATTACATAGCAAAGAGTAAAAAATGTCCCTATTGGTTGTTGTGTTTTTTTTTTTTTAATGTGAGTCTGGGTGTGTAAAATAGCTTTTAAAAAGTATAAATGAGGCTATTTTTCCAGAAAACTGATTTTCTCTGGGATCTGCATGGCTCCTGAAAAATGCAATGAAAAAATTGGGATATAGATGAATAAGATTCACTAGGAATTGGAAATTATCTTACCTCCAGTAACTCTTTCCTCTTTTGGGCTCAGGCAATCTTGTGTTAGTGGGTACCAGCCCTCACTCTCCTGCTCAGGGAGCCTCTGACCTGGCTGTTTCACCTTCTCAGGCACTTCTCTTCCACAGCATCCTATGCCCTTCCCAAAATCCTGCCCTGTGGAGCCCCCAAAAGACGTTCTCATTTGCAAAGAGGAGAAAATACCCTGGGTCCACTCTGACTTTGGTGGCATTTGGTGAAGTCTTACAGGAGGGGGCTTCAGTAGATGACTTCGTGCTGGAAGCATTTGCACAGCTATTATGTGACCCTGTCGCGGATCGGGAAGCCCTCCACCTGGGGGACACCAGCAATGCCGTGTTATTTAGATATAATAATCAATATTAAATATAAATAAACATTAAAACCGGCAATTTTCCCAAAAGAAGGAGTGGGGTAAGAAGTACGTGGCTAAATCCCAGGCTGGGCTAGCTTCGTAGGAAGAATTAATCAAGCAACTGTAACTGGAAAAAAACATGCAGAGAGGTGCAAATTGCTGATTTGGAAACAGAAAGAAGGGCAGCTGACAAATGTCTTGCACTTGGGGAGTATTCAGAATACTGACACTACACATTTGTGTCTCTATAAACAGAATTGGGAATAGAAGAAGAATCAGTATCTGGATTTGGGACACAACTTTGTCCCTCACCTTTACAGAAGATAATTCTGAGTAGATGCAGACACAGATTTATAAGTGGAAAACATTTTCCTCATCAAATGTCTTCAGCTACCTTCAAATTTGCACTAAGTGGAGATACTGAGGAAACCAGAATTGACACCCATCAGCATTTTCTCCCGCATTGAGTATGGGTTTTTGCATGTAGCTTGTGTCCTGCACAGCTCCTGCAGGAAGCCTAAGCCCAGATCCTTGGCACAACCCATCCCCTAGCACCTGATTTCGCTCAGTGGGGTGGGAGATGAGGGTGCCAGCTGAGCTGCTGCGTGCAGCTGGGCTGCAGAGGGTGGGGACGATGTGCTGGCGCCCGGCAAGGGGTCTGTGAGCATCCCAGCAAAGAAAAATGCTGGAGAAGCAGATGAAAGACAAACTGAAAGGGAAACAAAGTGGAAATAACAGAGTCAGTGAATCCCCCTACCATTTGCCTGGAAATCAAGTCAGAGATAAAGCTGTCTGCTGCAGAAAGGAAATAGATGCTTCTTTTTTCCAACCCCACCCTCAGATGGGTACAAACTACTTATTAGTGGCAGATCCCAACCCCCACCTTCCAAGGCAGATGCCCTCCTCCCTCCCCCCTGCTCTCTCCCTCCCTCTGCCCAGCAAATCCCACATCCTTGTGCCAGGTTGGATGCTGGTTCCATCCTTTTCTGGCTCAGCTGGTGCAGGGTGTGTGGGCTACACAGAGATGTACAGACAGTTCAGGTCCCGGTACTGATAGGTTTGATGTGACGTAAGGACAACTATCCCACTGATGTCCTCATCCACAGATTCCTCCCAAGGTCAGGGTTTTTTTCCACCCTTCCCTGTGCAGCTCCTCGAGACTGAGAGGTATCACTTCTGTTTTGGACCAGCAACATGAATCCCTCGACTGTTACAGGGGAGCAGCCAACCTCTTCCCACCAGGACGCTGCTGGAATGGAGGGGTCAGGACTTCAGCCATCAGGTGGGATCTAAGAAGAGATTTCCCAGAGAAAAACCTGAAATTACCCCCAGCCACATGCTGCTCGAGGCTGCCCAGCCAGGGGCTCCAGTCTCAGTTACAGTTAACAACATCCATTATTTCAATCTTCTCCTAGAATTTGATGTTGTCCAAATAAACTAGGGACTGTATGCGCTCCTCTACACACCGAGTCTTACCCACCTATGCCAGTGGGAAGGGAGGGAGGCAGCCCCAGAGCAGTGCTGAGCAGAGATTACAGAGTTAACTCCACTTAGTGAAACCAAATTGGATTTGCCAAGCTAGCAGCCCCTCTCCTGCCTTCTCTGGCTGGTATCAATCTAATTAAAACGCTTGTTCTCCCACGCAGCTTTTCTTCTCCTCAATTCAACTTACTGGAAAAGCAGGGGAAAAAAAAAGCTCTGAAGGGTTGGGGCTGGGTTCTGCTGGTAGAGCTCATCACAACTCACCAAAGCAGCGTTACCTGAGTGGCACTGGAGTGAGGACACCACATCTCTACTTTCCCATGTAGGCTTCTCAAATGTATGTGCTTGAAACCTGCATCTAATAAAGTTCCCCAGGATAGTTGATGTAAGAGTGTCAAAGGTTGAGTGGCTATCATGTCAGGGAGGGACTCTTCTCATATTGGCAGAAGCCTCTTCTTCAATTTGCTGCAGGATGCAGTATAAAAAATTAAGTTTTGTGATAGCGCAGCCCTTGTAAAAACACGTTGACAAAAAAGTGTTTTCCTCTTCATCCACTGCACAGAGATCTATGCTTTGTTTTCTCTCTTTTTGAAAACTAATGTCTCGTCGTTCAGCTTCTTGGTACTGATGAACATCATCGCTCTTACAGCAATTCCCCTGCAGTACTTGGCACTGGGGGAATTTGCAAGTGCAGGGCAGCAGGAGCAATCGTGGGTGAGATGTCCTGGGCCAGGGGTGAGCTGGCATCCCCAGATCCAGCGAGACAAAAGGACTTGCCACAGGCTGCCCAACCTCATTGCTCTCAACCAAGAGTCAATATACCCCTCTCTGCCCCACAGGGGTTTCTCCTCAGCTGCTGTGGGGTTCTCCCCTGCCCGTGGTCGTGATGGTGCTGGTGGAGGCACAGGTGAAGATTCACTTGCTGTGGCATTTGCAAGATGCTCAAGTTGGAAGAGGCACGAGGGACTGCAGAAGGCTGGGCACAGCGATGAGGAGGCTGCCTAGATGATCTTCCAATGATCTCTTATAACAGGACAAGAAGGTGGAGGCCAACCCAAGGCAGCAATTTTTCCTCTAAAGCAGGGTAGAAGTAATGGGCCCTGTTCTCTGAGAGAACACAACGGAGAGCCATAAAGATGATTATGAGACTGGAGCATTTCTCTTAAGAGGAAAGGTTGAAAGACCAGGGTCTGTTGAGCATGGAGAAGACTGCAAGGGGTCTTAATGCTTCTAAATATCAAAAGGGTGGTGTCAGGAGGATGGGTCAGACTCTTTATAATGGTGCCCAGTGGCAGGATAAGGGACAACAGGTACAAATTGGAGCACAGAAGTTCCACTTGGACATGAAGAAAATCTTCTTTATTGTAAGGGTGATGGAGCACTAGAACAGGTTGCCCAGAAAGGCTGTGGAGATATTTCTTCTCTAGAGTTATTCAAAACCTGTCTGGAAGCATTCCTCTGCAACCAGTTCTAGGTGAATGTGCTTCAGCAGAGGGGTTGGACCAGATAATCTTCAGAAATCTCTTCCAACTTCAACCATTCTGTGATACTGTAATGTTTATGCAAAAGGCATTTTAAGTTTGTAGTCTGTAAGCTTTGAGAGACTCACTGGCAATGCTACTGGGGCATCCAAAGGAATTTTGAGGGTTTTGGTACACAGGGAGGGGGTGAGAGCTGTCAGTGCTGAGAGGGAATAGTTCAGTCAATAAGGTTTTGTCATCTCCTGTAACTGGAGGAAAGGTCATCACCATGTAATGTGGCAATTTTCATCCTTTCCATTTACAGACTGTTGTTAGGGTGGGGGAAGCCCACTCTGCTTTCTAGTCCTGACAGCAAGAGTCTGGCATTGAATAATAAACTCTGGTACTCACCTGCACTGTATTTGTTAGAGATTCACGGGGCCACAGCTCCAGGAGAAGTGAAGGACAGTGTTGCTACGTGAAACCTGTCCCCAGCTGCAGCATGAGCAGATGACAATCTCCAGAGGTGGGATGCGGGCACAGCCCACCCCTCATTAGAACCTCTGGGTGGGAAGTAGCAGAGCTCTCTTATGACCACAAGAAAGCAGCATTTTGAATGGGAGCAGAGCTTTCTGGTATTTTCCTAGAAAATGTTTCTCAGTAGCCTTTTGTTTTCTATGCAAAAGGATAGAGAAATCATCTCCACATTAATCAATTAATAAGAAGCAGCAGCAAGAGCTCGTGTGGATGGCAGCTCTCCATTAAGTGTGGTGGGTCAGGCAGATTTGTGACTAATGGGCCACATTAATTCCCAAACGGCTTCAGTCTGGCCAGATGACTCTGGTGGAGGATTTAAGACAAATGCTGTTTCCATCTTAGGAAGCAGATAGTTACTGTTGTTACTGCACATCAGGGAATACTTTAAAATGCTCAAAATCTATCATCAGCCAGATTTTAACCTGCTTTAGTAGGGAGTAGGAAATCAGTCCTGAAGAAGTGGTGCAGAGCTGTCTGTGTTCATGCTGCAGCCACAGTCCTTCTCAAGCCTGGGGCAGGTGGAGAGGTGCTCCTGCTACATGCATCATGGATGAAATTCTTCAATGGCAAAACCTGAAAATCAGATTTAGGAGCGGAAAACGTCAGAGCAGCTCCCTCTGAGAGCTTCTTACCCCTTTTTTCCCCAAGGCTGGGTCAGGTGTGTGGGGATCAGACTAAAGATGCTGGCGCTGTGACCCCTTCCAGGGAAGCATTTTTAACCGAGTGACCAGGGCTGCATGGTCCTTCGCTCTGATTTAGTCATAGAGTTGTTTGCTTGTGTGGACAGAGGGATGTGCAGAGGATCTTGCTGTCACCTCAGGTAATGCCACCTACTTGCCATCACTTCCAAAAATGGTGAAGGTGACCAGCAGCTGCTGTCCTTTCTGAGACCAGTCAGTCCAAGGACCAAATCCTCATATTGGACAAACCCTAGATGGACCCCACCAGCCCTCAGCTATTAGAGGAGGGCCAGTGGGAGCAAGCTATTTCTCCTCCCATGCCAACTGCTGTTTCCACTGCTGGCTGAGTTACTTCCCCAAAACAAACTAGAACTAACCTGAGGCCTCTGNCTGGACAAACCCTAGATGGACCCTACAAGCCCTTGGCTATTAGGGGAGGGCTGGTGGGAGCAAGTTACTTCTGTTCCCATGCCAACTGCTGCTTCCACTGCTGGCAGTTACTTCCCCAAAACACACTAGAACTAACCTGAGGCCTCTGTGGGCTCAGACAGTGGAAAAAAAAAAGTCTTTGTTGCTTAAACATAGAAGAGGTACAACAAGGGTGTTCTGGTACTCCAAATTCTTTGCAATTGGGCTGACAGTGCTGGGCTCACCAGGCAGAAAGACAGTAAAGAAATTAAAATTACCTCTCCTCCCCACACCCAAACCACACACGCACACAAAAACAACCCCCATGTCTCCAAGAGCTCAGGCTGGCACTCCCCTAAAGTCATTTTTCCACCACTCAGCCTGCCCACAACGCGCAGATGGCTGGAATAAAGACTGGAAAGGCTGTCTGCAAACTAATATGGAAAAAACATCGCTGTCTAATGAAATCTTTACACTCCAGCAGACAACCATTTCAGAACTACAGCTTTTCTTCTTGTGTTTATCAGCATAACCACACGCATGCTCACAGCATTTCAGGCAATCCTGTATTCGGTTTACTGATACCAGGGTTATAGGCACATGCTATCGCTGTGCTTTCTCACAACGAGACCAGTACAGCATTTCATGAGACAAGTGAGAAAGCCACTAAGCACAAATAAGAGAAATCCTCAGCAGGTGGAAGTAAGAGTAATTTTTTCAATTAATATCACAAACTTTGTTGTTAATTTTCTTAAATTCATAAAACCAACAGATCAGGCTACACTTGTATACTCACACTTTCCAGACAGGTCTCTTTTCCACATGGAAGAAAATTGCAGCAGGCTATTTATGACTGGATTAGTTTTCCTTTCGAATACAAACATCTCAAGCTTTCCTTTGCCATTCGTCTTTTTTTTTTCTCACTGATGCCCAATAAAACATGAATGTATGATTCTATGGTTGGACTTGATGATACGGTGGGTCTCTTCCAACCTGGTGATTCTATGATTGGACTCAATGATCCGGTGGGTCTCTTCCAACCTGGTGATTCTATGTATGTGAAATAACTTCAGGCGAGTGCAGAATTTCCAGACTATACATACCTCGTGGTGCTTAGATACAACCCCCCAACTCTCAGGACCTCCTTCCCACAGCCTTGTGCCTTACTTTTGAGATTAAAACCTCTACAAAGTGTATCTATAAAGGGTTCTGGTATAAAAAGTTATTGCTTTGACTTAGCAACCCTTTATACTACAACAGAAGTGATAGTGAGTATGTGCGTGGGGATCAGATGGAAGTTCATTTGATAGATGGGTATCCAAGAATTTGTACTCAGAAAAAAGCTGCATCAAGGTCAGGGTGATTGCTCTTGGGAGAGAGTTACCAAAACAATTTTGTTCTGTCCTTTGGAACCAAAACAGAGGCTTCAGCTAGCAGGTGTTTCTAGCACAAGTGAAAGCTTCTCTGCTGAAGGAGGAGAGTAGCAAAACACAGTAATTTTACAAAGACTGTGGCTGTGTGTTATTTTCAACAGCAACAAACTTTCTACTACAAACAGAATACGGGTTTTGTCTTACCTGCACGCTTTGTCTACCTGACACAATGTCAGCGCTCAAAGAGCAGAGACGGCCAGACCAAACCCACTGCTGGAAAAATGAAGACTAGCATTTCAGTTGTAAAATCATTTTTTTTTTATTGTTACAAATATACATATGAATAAAATCCCTTCAACCTGTAATGCAAGTGGGTAGCTGTGAAACTTGCACCCCCTCCCTCAAAAGCTGAAATGTTTCTGCAGATGTCAAGCTAATTTCCTCATAGAATTACACATTGAAAGGAAGCTAATAAGCAGACAGAACCGAAGAAGGCCTCTAGAAAACACCAATATTAATAAAATTTCAACTGCCCTCATTCCAATCAACTATTTACATTAATATATGAATGTGGAAGCATACCATGATCATACGTCCTCCAAATCCTTCTCTGTTGTGCTTTTTGATGGTTCACAAATTGAAGCGTTGGAGCCTTATGTACAGTAGGGGAACAGGAAGAAAGGAGCTCCCTATGGGAGAATGTAAAAACCATACCCAAGCATTTAATATATATAATCTATACAAATTATTTTTATTAGTGTGCTCTTTTAATATAATTACAATGTGCAATTGCATACCGCAAGGATATATTTATAGGTAAGTCACGTGCAGGTTTGACACATTTACATTCAGCAGTACAACACATTACCTGCTGTACAGTGTATTAGTGTAAGACAAGAGTCCAGTTAATTTGCTTCGCTTTCTAAATGCCCTAATGCAGGGCACTCTCTGTAGCTGCTTCAGAGAAATTCAAGTAGAATACACGAAAGAATCGCTGGCTTTAGAAAAAGGCATGGAAAGGAACGTCTGCATTATACAGAGCAGAAATTAAGGACCAAATCAATGCCAAGTGACTGTACAGTGAATCACGATTGGAAGATCAGGTTTTCTGCATGGAAGTGTACCTGCAGTGAAAGAGCAGCTGGCTAGAAGGGCTGTTGATTGCTGTACCCTGATTGTTATAAAAAAAAGCTCTCGCACTACAAAGCGCTCGTACTGATTGCTAAACAAAAATAAAATCTTTATCTGCTTCTTCCCCAGAGTCACTGGACTTGTTTCCCTGATGGCCGTCTTTACTTAAGGATCTCTGCTTCATTTCCTGGAACTCTTGGGACTGCTGCCCAGGGCTTTTTTTTGTAGCTGTATAAAACAGAAATAAGTCTTACTAATGATTATAGAAGAGAGAAGAAAAAGAATAATAACAAATGTTATNGATGCCCAATAAAACATGAATGTATGATTCTATGGTTGGACTTGATGATACGGTGGGTCTCTTCCAACCTGGTGATTCTATGATTGGACTCAATGATCCGGTGGGTCTCTTCCAACCTGGTGATTCTATGTATGTGAAATAACTTCAGGCGAGTGCAGAATTTCCAGACTATACATACCTCGTGGTGCTTAGATACAACCCCCCAACTCTCAGGACCTCCTTCCCACAGCCTTGTGCCTTACTTTTGAGATTAAAACCTCTACAAAGTGTATCTATAAAGGGTTCTGGTATAAAAAGTTATTGCTTTGACTTAGCAACCCTTTATACTACAACAGAAGTGATAGTGAGTATGTGCGTGGGGATCAGATGGAAGTTCATTTGATAGATGGGTATCCAAGAATTTGTACTCAGAAAAAAGCTGCATCAAGGTCAGGGTGATTGCTCTTGGGAGAGAGTTACCAAAACAATTTTGTTCTGTCCTTTGGAACCAAAACAGAGGCTTCAGCTAGCAGGTGTTTCTAGCACAAGTGAAAGCTTCTCTGCTGAAGGAGGAGAGTAGCAAAACACAGTAATTTTACAAAGACTGTGGCTGTGTGTTATTTTCAACAGCAACAAACTTTCTACTACAAACAGAATACGGGTTTTGTCTTACCTGCACGCTTTGTCTACCTGACACAATGTCAGCGCTCAAAGAGCAGAGACGGCCAGACCAAACCCACTGCTGGAAAAATGAAGACTAGCATTTCAGTTGTAAAATCATTTTTTTTTTATTGTTACAAATATACATATGAATAAAATCCCTTCAACCTGTAATGCAAGTGGGTAGCTGTGAAACTTGCACCCCCTCCCTCAAAAGCTGAAATGTTTCTGCAGATGTCAAGCTAATTTCCTCATAGAATTACACATTGAAAGGAAGCTAATAAGCAGACAGAACCGAAGAAGGCCTCTAGAAAACACCAATATTAATAAAATTTCAACTGCCCTCATTCCAATCAACTATTTACATTAATATATGAATGTGGAAGCATACCATGATCATACGTCCTCCAAATCCTTCTCTGTTGTGCTTTTTGATGGTTCACAAATTGAAGCGTTGGAGCCTTATGTACAGTAGGGGAACAGGAAGAAAGGAGCTCCCTATGGGAGAATGTAAAAACCATACCCAAGCATTTAATATATATAATCTATACAAATTATTTTTATTAGTGTGCTCTTTTAATATAATTACAATGTGCAATTGCATACCGCAAGGATATATTTATAGGTAAGTCACGTGCAGGTTTGACACATTTACATTCAGCAGTACAACACATTACCTGCTGTACAGTGTATTAGTGTAAGACAAGAGTCCAGTTAATTTGCTTCGCTTTCTAAATGCCCTAATGCAGGGCACTCTCTGTAGCTGCTTCAGAGAAATTCAAGTAGAATACACGAAAGAATCGCTGGCTTTAGAAAAAGGCATGGAAAGGAACGTCTGCATTATACAGAGCAGAAATTAAGGACCAAATCAATGCCAAGTGACTGTACAGTGAATCACGATTGGAAGATCAGGTTTTCTGCATGGAAGTGTACCTGCAGTGAAAGAGCAGCTGGCTAGAAGGGCTGTTGATTGCTGTACCCTGATTGTTATAAAAAAAAGCTCTCGCACTACAAAGCGCTCGTACTGATTGCTAAACAAAAATAAAATCTTTATCTGCTTCTTCCCCAGAGTCACTGGACTTGTTTCCCTGATGGCCGTCTTTACTTAAGGATCTCTGCTTCATTTCCTGGAACTCTTGGGACTGCTGCCCAGGGCTTTTTTTTGTAGCTGTATAAAACAGAAATAAGTCTTACTAATGATTATAGAAGAGAGAAGAAAAAGAATAATAACAAATGTTATCCATGCACGCAGGACCTGCTCCCACTGAATTCATTTGCACTAGTGGGAGTAGCGCAGGCTCCATTCAACCCAGAAAAAGAAGAGAGGGAAGAGAAAGAGTTTGAGCAAACTTTATTCCACGGTTGGTTTGCAAGCAAACAAACTTGAAATATGAAACTCAGTACTTCACTGTGTCGTGGATATACATTACATTTTTTAACTGGGAAGATTGAAGACTTTCTTCCCATCACACTACTTCAAAACCAAAACAACATTCTTTTTCCAGCTGGGCTGGACCACAGCCAATGCACCCCTGACCGCTCAGGTGCGTATCCTTGCTGAGCACCACTGAAACC
>WAAB01008350.1:9057-25636 GCA_013389865.1 Piaya cayana
GAGGGGCCACAGAGTTGGTGAGTTGAAGAGTGAAGGCTTCTATTGGCAGAGGAGGGATTTTAATCTTGGTTGGTTTTTGACTAAAACTGAAGGATGCTTTTATCAGACTTAAAGAACACCAAAACCTTTTAAACGCATTGAAGTGAAAAAACTGAATATTGCATGATGTGGTACCCTAAGGTGGCATCAGCTGTCAGGGTGGGATAGAGCCACAAGGAGAAGGAAGAGATGGAGAGGTATCCACAGCCCCTTGGTTTGTTTTGCCTTTAGTTCAGTACGACAGTTTCAAAAAATATTTGGTGTTGGTTTTCCAGCTCATGAAACCAAATCCTACCTTTTCCTTTCCTTACCTAGATATCGCATCGGGCCGTTCGAAGTAGAGAGCGCCCTGATGGAGCACCCGGCAGTAGCAGAAACAGCTGTTGTCAGCAGCCCTGATCCTCTCAGAGGAGAGGTAATGATGTCAAACAGCAGTGGGGGAAGCAACGTTTTTGTTTAACTGTATAACTACATAAAGAATTTCCTACCTTACTGAGTGATGTACAGATCTCAGGCAGTTGTGTCATCATGAATAATCTTACTTGGGGTGACAGGCAAAATCCCTTCCCCTTTACAGGCCTTTGCTCTTAGCTTCAGCTTCTTTTCTTCCCGAGACGCTCTTCTCTGTGTAGTTGCTACCGTGATGTTTATCTCCCCCTTGTTGTTAAGCTGTTGTCTATACACTGAAATGTTCTTTTTTCCTGGTGTAGCCGTACTTGCAGTGCTTGTTCACTTGGAATGTGTGTATCAGCTCTTAAAAACAGCTGGTGTCAGGCAGCTTTTATCAACCTTACCTTCCAGGTTGTGAAAGCTTTTGTGGTCCTGTCCCCCACCTTTCCATCCAGTGACTTGGAGAGCTTAACCTGTGACTTGCAGGAGCACGTCAAGAGAACAACCGCTCCGTATAAATATCCTAGAAAGGTAAATGCTTCTGGAGAGAAACTTCACACCAGGGCATCCTTCCATCAGCCCCAGGAGAATTACGATTCAGATTTTCATGATTCACCTGAAAGAGACAATCATGATTCAGCTAGAGCACTGGCTCCAGAGAATCTTTCCTAAATAGCATTAGTTTAGATTGGTTTTCATGTATTTGTGTAAAGTGTTTGATTAAACCTCTTGAAAAATTCTATTGGAAGAATGATATCATAGTTATATCTGAATTTTCTGAGTCAAGACCATAATCAAATTCTCCCTTTTTGTGTTTAACCTCAACCAAGGACACTCTGGTGACTTTAGGGTAGGATGTCACTGAATCTAAATAAGTTTTTTTCCACTGGTTCTCACTGTGGAAAACACAGTCCCCTTTGTTTTCCACATATGCTGAAAGCCAGTCTTGGAACACAAGCTCTGTAGAACTTGCTACTTTTTTTTTTGTCTTTTTTTATTTAGGTGGAATTTGTCCAAGAGCTTCCAAAAACAGTCACTGGGAAGATCAAGAGGAATGAATTGAGAAACAAAGAGTGGGGAAGGGCGTAACATTATTTGGGATTTAACAGAACTTATTTCATTCCATTAAGACTATAGCAATTTCTAATATCACTGCCCTTTTCTGATCTCATTTTGTTAAATCAAAAACTGTAGATAACACCAAGCTGTGATGTTTACACCTGCTTGCAAAGCTTCTAATGTCAGAACCATTGTTTCAGTTCCTGAAGCGCTGCTCCCAAAGGGAACAAACCATAGAACTCCATTCTAGTCCTGAACGTCCACAAGCTCATCAGAATTTGGCTGGTGACCCATAATCTTCCGGATAGCATCCAAGATAAATGAAGAGAGATTGCTGGTATCTTATCTAGCTCCAAGCTGCGGAAAAGGCAGGCGTGGATTTGAGTGCTTCACATCCTCTGTCCTTAAATGCAAGATGTTTAAAGTGAATGCAGCCTTCCTATCATTTACTGAAGATGGAAAGACTCCTCTTTGTTGATACCACTGTATCACCTTCATAAAACTTTCTAGTTTGATATATGATTTGATGACGAGCAGTGCTAGCTTCTTCTGTACTTTATCCACAAATACCTTCTTATATAGAAGTGGCTTCATTGCTCACCCTCTATTTAGATCTTCACACGCGATGGACAAACCCCCTGTATCACTTCTGACGGTCTTTAAAACAAAGTTTGCTGTTGGGCAGGTGACCCAATCTGTAGAACAGCCCGTGGTTCTTTTCCACAGTAAGTGTTTGCTACAGGACCAGTCGATTTCAGCAGCGACTTAGAGGTGAAAGCAGTGAAAATCCTCTCTTGATTTGGTTTGCATAATCATATCTCTGTTTAACATTTAGCTCTTTGCTTTGTGAAGCAGCTTATGGTGTAACACACTCTTACTTCTTACAGTTGCACATGCACTAGTGGGTCAGACTTTAAGGCTTTCTCAGCTCTTAGCTGTTAATCCTCAGTTTTTTCCAGTTGTTGCACTCAAAGGAAACTTCATTTTCTGACATGAATTTTCATTGTTTGACAAAAACATCTCCAGCCTTGAACTCCTTTTCTGTTCATTAATTGAGCAGAAATTGCTCAAGAACAACAGGATCTTTAGCCAGGAAAGAGGGTCTTCTCCAGCTGCACCTCACTGCCTGGATTGCTGNATTAGATTATATGATTATAAAACTAATCATTAGTTTCTTCTTTGGGCATGTGACTTGTTGCTGCCTCAAGCTCTTTTCTGTTCTCAGTCCAGTTTTTAAAAGCTTTACGCTCCTGGGCCTTCCAGGGGTCTAGATCTTCTAGCAAAAAGTATGCAAAAAAAAAAATTGAATGACAAGCAAGAGCACAAACTGGGATTCAGAGCCCCTGGAATCTGTCCTTGTCTCTGCAGCTTTGCTGTTCATGCAGTTAAACTCCAATAATGCCCAAGGACTGGGAGGTCGATTTTCCTCCACCCCTTTCATCAAATAAAATTACCTAAACTCAGAGTTGGGAAAGCTCAGAGCCTAAAATGAAAAAAGAAAATGCCTGATTGAAACTACCACACTGAAGACAAGGGTTTTACCACTAGTTCAGGTGGGATTCTGACTCCTGATTCTCTAAATTCTAGTGTGGCTTATTAGAATAATTTGCTCTAGAAATCATCGCTGGAGCTGTAACCCATGGTGTGATCCCTTGCCTTGTTGACCTTACAAGCTGGGTTTCTGCTGAGCTCTGGTACCCAGTTTTTCGCATGAATGGGCTGGGATCAAAGTCAAGCAGGTTTCCAGGTTCTATTCATGCCACGTGCTGTGGCTGTGGTCTGAGGTGCCCTGTGCGACGCTGCAGCAACCGCTTATCATTGATATTCAGTATGTTTTTCTGTCTCACGTTCAAAGTAGATGGTTTATTTCAACCTCCTCAGGATCAGAGAATCACCAATATGTTTTCTCTGATCTGTGCAGAATGATTTCAGAGGCTACAAGCAGCTGAAAGCAAAATACATCTATCTAGCACACGGCTTTATTTTGGAGCCACAAAGGGAAACTTGACTGGATTGCATCATCCTGGCTGAAAAAAAATTACTTTTTTTTTAATAGACTAGCCTTTCCCTTAGAGACCTCCTCTTCATCCCTCTTTCAGTCCAGCTTCAATCTGATGTTCTCTCTGAGACAATAGAAAAGGTGATACCTGCACCACAAAAGGCGTTTTGTATCAGATGCATTTTGATGCATTATTTCCTGAGAGTTTTGCCACTCGTCCGAAGCCCGCGGAACGAATATGAAGACTCTGGTATGTATGATCTCTATTTGCGTTCTGAGACTCTCTGGTCTTCGATCTCACGCTTCAGGAGATAATCAGCCCTTCGTTTTGATGTTTTATGTGTGTTTAGAATGGGCAACGCAGCTGTTCTAAAGACAGCAAATGAAATAATTGATGATTTTTCTTTTAGAAGACTTGTTTCTTTCTTTTGAAGTTTTATAATGTAGTTTGAAATCTTTAATCTCATCTGGGGAAAGGAAACACAGACCCTCTTCAATGTTTCCCCCTTATTGGTCATATAATTTTTTCTGGTTTGGGATAGTGGCAGTGCAAGTCCTGAAACTGCATTGCTACAGATGGAGGATTAGCAGATTTATTGAAGCAAGATTCAAAATCCCCTTTTTTGGTGCTAAGATGAGAACCAGGTGTAGGTGTCTCCTTCTTTTCATGTCACATCTCTTGTCTTCCAACCCCTAGCCAGGAGCTGGATTCTCAATGCAAGGTTGTGATTGCGTGGCCTGATTTAAACTGTGAGGCACGTTATTAGACTCCATCTTTTGCTTTAACAAACCCTCTGAGGTAAATGAAATGAGACTTGAGATTATATTCAGCATGTGAGGAATAATTCCTTTCATGTGCGATGCTATCATACATCATGAGAAACTAGTAAGTTGCAGAAATTGATAGTATGTGCTTAATGTTACACATATAATGCGTGTTTGTGTGTGTAAATATATAGCTTGGATGTATTTTGGCATGTAAAATTGCTCTGCTTGCATTAGTAAAAAAAAAGTTAATATTTAGTTCTATGTCTAGCGATCCTTAATAAATTTCCAGAATGTGTTTGGAACTTGGTCCTGCGTATTTGCTGGATGGTGATTTTTGTGACTCTGGGTGCGTTATTCTAGCCGGTCCGTTGAGCCGGAGCGTTTTATAAGTGATCTACAACTTCACTTCGTTTCCCACCGTACCAAAAGCCGGAATGAAGCTGGAATGAAAAACAGAGCGGCCGTTAGGTGAGTTTGGATTTGGTTATTCATGAAGCTTTTCAGATCGTTGTCATAAAGCAAATTATTATGGTGATACTTGATTGAAGTATTAATAGCCTCGCTGTAAGAATCAAAAAGAACAACATTTATAAATTAAATGCAATCGTGGGGAAGATTCATCGTTAGAAATGTCAGTTGGAGAAGGAGTTTGGCCATTACATTCAAGCATTAGATTTACGATTTAGACATAAGATGTAGACTCACCATCAGTGTCTCAGCTTCTCCAGCAGCTGCTTCTTTCCCGATAGATCCCTTTACAGCCCTGAAATCCAAAATAACGTTATCTTCACGCACAATCTCACAAGCTTCTACTGAGCACAGAAAATCAAACCCCCCACGAGAGCAAAAAGTTTGTTTTAATGTGATTCTACCAGGAGAAAAGTGAAGGAAATTTGGTTGTGGTCAAATCTGGCTGCAGGAGGATCTCCGCACAGCTCCGCGCTCTCAAGTAATATTTCCCTTGAGGCAGGGAGGCTGTGGGCACCGCAGTCCTCTGCTTTGTAAGTCCTCTGTGAGGACAAACGGGGTCAATTGGAGAAGGTAACATACTTTTCCTCTTTAATTTGGCTCTTGATGCTTCTAGTGGGTGATACAGCATGTGGATGTGTTTTGAGAAGATGTTTATCTCAGCCCTTCTGTTCTAGGTATCTCATTGGGCTGCTTGATGTAGAGAGCGAGTGCCCTGATGGAGCATCCAGCAGGAGCTGAAACAGCTGCTTTCGGCAGCCCCGACCTCATCAGAAGAGAGGTAAGGATGTTGATATTAGGAGCTACATAAAACATCTCATGTATGTGTGTATCGAGAAATAGAATCAGAATCACCAGGTTGGAAGAGACCCACCGGATCATCGAGTCCAACCATTCCTATCAGACACAAAATAGCTACGTCTGTGATGGAATTCTTGGCTTGTATGAACATTGCAAAGATGCAGACGGGCATTTTCAACTCCATTTGAGGAGATGAAGCAGCATCTCGCTTCAGAAAAATTAGGGTCACCTAATCAGGCCAATCTGAAATTCCGGCAATGGCTTCTCTGAATCCCACTGAGCTCCTGTTCCTTGAAGCAATGTTCCCCAGCTATTCTTCTTAAGAAGGCCATTAAGCAGTCGTCACCTCTCTAAGTCACCTCTCTTCCTACACACTGCGAGAACACGATGTGGCTGCCCACACGCCAGTAAAACATTCCTCTCTGCTGGGAACACCACTGTGCTCTCTATGAGTAGTTTTAAGGCCCTTTTGTGGAGCTCAACAAGTGATAAAAACCCCAGAAAGTTGTCCAGAGTCTGGCTGGGAAACTTCTATATCCACCGGCTTGAAAGAAATTCAATTGTAGAAAATTGCGTTATTCATCTTAGTCTTTTGTATCGAGCATTATTCATCAGGTTAGTGACTGCTGAGTGTTGCCTCACCCCAGCTCTCTCCTTTAGGTGGCAAAAGCTTTTATTGTTCTGTCTCCTGGATTTACATCTCACGATGCTGAAAAACTAATTCTTCAACGTGTGAAAAATAGTTACAAATATCCAGGAAAGTTAATTATCACTGAGTTCTGAATATACCAAGTCCTTCCTGCCAATGCACCCTAAAATTAAAACTCCTCTAATCCAACTTAATAATCATGCTAGAAATACAATCAAGTTATATTTTGGAATCATAGAATTTTGCTTTGTTTTCTCCTGGAACCTCTTGGATAGGAACGGTTGGACTCGATGATCCGGTGGGTCTCTTCCAACCTGGTTGTTCTATGATTCTATGATTAATCGCGTTTTGAAATGTAACATTGAAAATCTAACCTCATCCCAACTACATGAGTAAATACTTCTTAGCTGAACATCACAGGCCTATCCTGATAGGATCTGATGTTGTCTTCTTGCATTGAAAATACAGATGAGCCTATATTAGATTTCACTGTGATCATGGACAGGAAAATGAAATGTCCCTTCGCCTAATCAGATTGTGTCTATGAGCATAAATTCATCCTAATTATTTTAAACTAATCCGGTTTTATACATTAAATACAGTTATAAAATATTAAATGTATTTCTAGATATTCGAACGACTCGCTGAACAGAGAAAGATAATGCTGGGATGTTAGAATAACAAAGGGTTTGGATGCTACAGCGTGGGTGAAAGCCTCAGCTGGCAACGAGCAATAGCCTGTTGGGTTCCTCAGTGGGGTTAACCCTAATTAGCGTTCAGCCCAGATTATCAGGTTTAAAGGGAATTTAACAGCAGGTTTGAGGGAATCTCAGCACTGTTGTCACATCTCATTACTGGTGGCAGTGGGCTCTGCTGAGGTGAATTGTGCTGCTGTATTTCTAGGAATCGAACTCCACTGGTGTCTAGCATGGTTGAAAAGAACCCCAGAGCATTCAAGTTCAGAGTCAAACATGAATAATTCATCAGGAATAGCAGATAAACCCCACCTGGCTGGCCAGTGATGCACCAGCTCCTGCTAAAAGCCTTCACTGTCTTTGGCTTCCCTCAGCTTCTGTGCAGGCTTCCAACAACTATCATGCAGCATTTTTCATTTACCTTCCCGTTTCCTGAGGAACAGCTTTGTTCCGGGAAATTATTTTTTTTTCTCTCCCTGGTGAAGTCATAACAGAGGGAAAACATGCTGGATGTTTCAAATGTGATATCATTTTTGGAGCAGAATCACTAGAAAGAGTGTTAGATTTTTAACTGCAAAGTACGTGACGACGTGTCAAATATTATTTTGTGAGAATCTTTTTTAAAAATTGTTGATCAAGACTTCCAGCTTCAGCCAATGCTGGGTCACGTATAATTTCAGGATTAAATATAATCAAGGGTATCCTGGACTGGGTAGTGGGTTCAGCCTGTGAGATGTTTCCATAACACTCAAGTGCGGTTACACGGGTTTGGTTGCATCAAAACTTTAGAGCATCCTTGTTAGGTCACGTCTCACATTTCTTGTTACCCCCCTGTAGCACCTGCTCGTCACACAGAGCACACCCTGTGTGCCCTTTACGCTTCCTTCAGAAGATGCAAGTAGTAGTTGAGCTCTACAACCACGGTTGTATTTACTGAGAGCACAAAAACACCAGTGAGCCAAAAAAACCCCAATCCCACAGGGTTATTTGTCTTAAAATTTCCTTGTTCTGCTGTGAGTCTGCTACGCAGAACCCCTGAGTGCACCTGCTGCTGTACCGAGAACCTGGGAAAATAACAAGCGTGCGGTGTAGTAAAGCTGTTGATGACCTTTCAGAACAACTAATTGAGTTATTAACTGCCAAACACGCACAAGTCCCAGGAGAGGCTGTGCCAGAAGCGTTCTCTGGATGGATCGCGCCTCTTTTATCTCACCTCTTTCATACCCTTAAGCTCTTGAAGCGGAGATCGCTTTGCTTTCCAGCTAGAAAGCGCGTCATTGCCTGAGGGCAAAACTAAAGAGAAAACAAATGCACAAAATGCTGTGTCCATGCAGATTACATCAATCTAAATGGATCTGAGCTTGCGTTACCGAAACCAGGGGACAGTTGAAAATTTATTTCTTTAGGAGCAGAATTAGACCTCAAATGAAAGATAAACCCCACTCTCTGGAGTATTTGCATACTGACAGTGTTATATTTCTTAAGGAAATGACAGAAGTGACTGCAAGGAGGTGGGTTTGGGTGTTTTTATTAATCAGTCCTTCAGGGATTCATTCCACGGAGAAAGGTTTTAGGCTGCCTCCTGTCCAAATTGTTGTACTTGAGAGAAGAGGAGGCTGAGGGGAGAGCTCATTGCTCTCTACAACTACCTGAAAGGAGGTTGTGGAGAGGAGGGAGCTGGGCTCTTCTCCCAAGGGACAGGGGACAGGACGAGAGGGAATGGCCTCAAGCTCCACCAGGGGAGGGTCAGGTTGGACATGAGGAAAAAAATTTTCACAGAAAGGGTCATTGGGCACTGGCAGAGGCTGCCCAGGGAGGGGGTTGATTCACCTTCCCTGGAGGGGTTTAAGGTGCAGGTGGACGAGGTGCTGAGGGACATGGGTTAGTGACTGATAGGAATGGTTGGACTCGATGATCCACTGGGTCTCTTCCAACCTGGTGATTCTATAATTCTATGTCGGAGAGTATCTGCATCATATTCATCAGGTACGACAGTTGATAGTTATTGGCATCAGGCTAATAAAAATCTTCATATCTTTATCACACCAATTCCCATACTATGTTCAACTCCAGAATTTGAAAATAAGGCTCCACTGTTGCCGTTTGCATAGTCACTGGTGCCATAGAAGAGGGTTAGATATTAATGTCTGGTGGATTATCCATTCTCCAAAGGCAGCGAACCAGAACCGCCGTCGTTCGTACTCAGCACTCTTTCCACCTTCTCTCAGCTTTTTTCAGTGCTTGTGCCTTTCTTCAGAAGCTAATTGGAGAAATGAAATCTGTGCTCTCGGGAGCAAACAGTCCCCACTACAGAGCGTGATGTGTGATGCTAACGAGGGCCCACAACCATTCAAAGAACTGGAGTGAGCCAGGAGGAATCAACACTCACCAGGCAAGTACTGCACAAGAAATAGGAGGAGGAGTTGAAAGTAGCCTCACCTAATCAGAAATAACCTCTCCAGGTAAGCACAACCTCTTAAACACCCTGAGAAATGAGAAATTATTTAGTGTTTGCTCAAATGCCTTTTCTTCTCAAAAATGAAATACGTCATTTGACAATGTAAAAAATTAATAATCTATAATTCCAGGTTTTAGTCCTCTTTCTTCACATGATTCTGAGTTTTAGGAAGGAAGTTGGACAACCAGAAACCAGTTATAATTTTCTGGTTTATGTCAAGCAGACTGAAGAAGTTATTTCTTTCTGTAAGAACATCTTCTAGGTCTGAGTCTGCTCCGTCCTAAGGGAAAAATAAACCAGCAGCCAATTCTACAAGGATTTTACTGATTAACCATGAGTTCTAGCATCAGGTGTTTGTTTTGTTTTTTTTTTAATGACCGACTCGAGACAGAGATAATAAACAATATGTTACAGGCAAATTATGAGAAAAAAGAAAAAGCCTCCATCCAGATCTTTTTTGTCCCCGAAGCTGAGTGAGTTTTTTGAGTATCAAATTTCCACACATTCAGCTCCAATTCACTTCACTCTTTTGCGAAGTGTCTTCATGGTAATACACGACTGCAAATGGTATTTTGTGAAACCAAATGCAACTCTTTGTACTTATGGACAGTGTGATGTGGCGAGAGCATCAGCCTGGAAAAAAAATCCATAGTAGATTTGGGAAACCACCTCCGAGTTATTCATTATACTTTGTTTTCCAGCTAATACAAGGCAAATGCTGGGGAAAGGAGGGGCAAATCTTTTCCTCAAACATGGGAATAGAGGGTACAACTCATGAAAGCTCTTGGGTTTGGGTGATTGATGGGTTTTTGGGGTTTTTTTCTGAACATTCAGTTATTTGCAGTTTCAAACTCCTACTTTGGTTCGCCAGAACCAGGGGAATTCTCTGAGAAACCTCAGGGTGAATGATAGGAATGGTTGGACTCGAGGATCCGGTGGGTCTCTTCCAACCTGGTGATTCTATGAAAAAATAGGAGACTTAAAAGGGTTACTCAGAGCTCTAGCTTATCCATAAGGAGAAATGGAATAAAAGTCATGAAGAGGTGTTCTTGCTGCTCTGTATACAACTGTTCATAGAATCATAGAATCACCAGGTTGGAAGAGACCCACCGGATCATCGAGTCCAACCATTCCCACCGATCTCTAACCCACGTCCCTCAGCACCTCATCCACACATGCCATTTGGAACCAAAAGCTCATCTGGGAACGTGCACATCATACTGCTATTATTGATTTTCCTGTCTCTCGTAGGAGGAAAATAATCATTAAAGCATTTCTGATGGTTATCGTCTCCAAAAGCCCCCGTACCTCTGCTTTTCTGCCATGAAGATTTTACTTGAATTGCGAGTGTTGCGGTCCCCGTGGAGCATCCAGGCACTCGGCAGGTTATTCCACCAGCATCATAAGACTTCTGCGCCTTTGAATTTCTCAGATTACGAAGCTGTCAACCGTGGGGAACAGGAAGCACCTGAGTACTTCAATTTTGCAAGTGACATACTGGACAAGTGGTCTCAAATAGAAAAGGTAACATTTTCAACCCTCTAGGTTCAGTATTCTTAATTCAACACTGCCTCCGTCACCAAAATCAAATCTAAAACCTTCAGTGGGACCAGAACTTCCTCCTCTCTTTCTATTTTAACATAATCTTACATTGCAGAGAAAGGGGAGGCAATTCGCTTTAGCATCAGAGGGGACGGGTGGGCGGGGTCCTGAGGGACATGGTTTAGGGTTTGATAGGAATGGTTGGACTCGATGATCCAGTGGGTCTCTTCCAACCCGGTGATTCTGTGATTCTGTGATTCTGTGACATGGTGCTTTGTGACTCCGATTCCGCAGTGTGGGTAGCGCTGGGTTCGTAAAAGTCTCTAAGAAATTTATGAGCCTTGCAAATCGGGTAGACACACAGCCCAACTTAAACCTGCCTGGGAAAAAAGCTCTTTAAAAAAAAAACATGCTGAATATCCCTGACTTAGAATGTGTAACTATCAGATTTTACTGCCTGGAGCAAAAACTCTGCAAGGAAGTCTTGGAAGTAACTATGTTCCCTTGTGTCGTCTACAGGAACGAAAGGGACCATCGAATCCAGCTTTGTGGTGGATAAATGGAAAAGGAGATGAAGTTAAATGGAGCTTTGAAGACCTGGGCTTCCTGTCCCAAAAAGCAGCCAACGTGCTCTCTGGGCCGTGCGGCCTGCAAAAAGGAGATCGCGTTTTAGTGATTCTGCCCCGCATCCCAGCCTGGTGGCTGCTGCAGGTGGCTTGTATGCGAACAGGTGAGCTGTGCAATTCCTAATGTTCTGCAGATTCTTATCTGATTAACAATTCATTTAATGATTACATTTCTTATTTGACTTCATGGCTTGAACATTTGGCAAGCAAAGGGGCTGACAGGGGTCTCTTTATGACTGATGGAATTACCTTTATAATTTTTCTTCCACTTTCTGCGGCTTGTGTTGATTGTGCTAAACCAGTTTGATTTAAATTCAACGACTTCAGTTAAAGCTGCTGGTGTTAACTGCTCCAAAGTTATAATTTCTACTTACATCGTGCCTAGAGTAAAGGATCTCATAGAAACAGAAGCTCAGATCTGCACGTCTTCAGGCGCATGGGACTTGTTTTATTTCTTATTTCTGGATTGAATGGTGCTGGTATTAAACGAATCAGGAGAAGCTACGAGGTGATCAGGACTGGAAGTGAAAAATACCTAATAAATTCCCAATTTGATTGCACTTTCAGGTGTTACCATCATCCCAGGAACAACACAGCTGACAGCACAGGACATTTGCTATAGATTGATGGCTTCCAAGGCTAAGTGCATTATTACAACCGATGCGCTTGCTCCTGCGGTGGACTCGGTTGCCTCTAAGTGCCAGTTTCTGAAAACAAAGTTAATGGTATCTGAAAGCAGCAGGGCCGAGTGGCTGAACTTCAATGATTTGCTCAAGTAAGTGCCTTCTGCCTTAACTCCATCATAGTTCTCTCTAATGGAAAAGTTCTGATATTGTTCAAACACTCTTGTGAACTTGTCTCTCGTTAACAAACTAGGTGCCTTTGAGGGGTGGGGAAGAAGGCGATTTAGCCTTTTTTTGATGTGAAGAAAGGGAATATTTGGGAATAGCCAAATTGCTAATTATGTCTTATGTCAACATTAGGAAAAAATCCTTCACTGAAAGGGTCATTGGGCACTGGTAGAGGCTGCGCAAGGAGGGGGTTGATTCACCTTCCCTGGAGGGGTTTAAGGCACAGGTGGACGAGGTGCTGAGGGACATGGGTTAGTGATTGATGGGAATGGTTGGACTTGATGATCCAGTGGGTCTCTTCCAACCTGGTGATTCTATGATTCTCTTCTGAACTGTTTTGCCTTCTCATTCTAGTAAGAGAGCCAGCAGGCATTTTCACTCTGGAGAAAGTGGACATGGGGAATAAAGAGCAAGACCAGCAACAGTTTAATACCGAACTAGCAGTGCAAGAGAGGGGCAATCTCAGTAGTTTCTTACCCCTCGCATCTCACTATTCAAACAATCCTGCATATACTGGGCACAAAGGCTCCGAGCTAAGTTTGCTGAGTAACTCCAGCCAACATTTCATACAAGCTTCTCTTTTTACTTAAGGGCTTCCCCTGCTGGCCATAACTGCGTGAAGACCAAAAGCCAGGATCCAATGGCGATCTATTTTACCAGCGGTGCCACAGGCTCTCCAAAAATGGTTGAACATTCCCATGGAAGCTTTGGTTTGGGGTTTTTTCTCTGTGGAAGGTGAAGTATCGCACCAATTATGCCTTTACAGCTTTGAAATGTGAATCAAACTTAAGAGTTTTTGGATGCAATAAAATTCTGTATATAGTGAGGCTCACACAATAATGTGTCATTTTAATAGGAACGGTTGGACTTAATGATCCGGTGGGTCTCTTCCAACCTGGTTGTTCTATGATTCTGTGATTTCTTTCGATCTCTTCTGCTGAATTGTACCCAGGAAGCAAAGATCTTTTTTGATTTGGTTTATGGCTGCATTTTAAAAACTAATTGCCTGGTAATCCAGGCTAAGTAATGAGCTAGGATACCATTTGATTTTCTTTGGCATCAGTATAAAAGATAGGGAAAATGCATTTATTTGAGCTTTTGGATTTCAGATCAAATCGACCATGAATTTATAAGAATAAATAAATAAATAAATAAACAAACCTCCCCTCACATTCTTAATTTCTACTTACAGACTCCCCTATACTGATCACCTTTGTCTCCAACAGGTACTGGATGAGCTTGAGTCCCTCAGACATCATGTGGAACATGTCGGACACCGCTTGGGTGAAGGGAGCCATTGGAAGCGGTTTCGGTCCGTGGTTCCAGGGCGCGTGTGTTTTCGTACACGAAATGCCGCAGTTTGATCCGAGAGCCATCATAACCGTAAGAACACACAATGAACAGTTGCTCATATTTCACGTTGTTTTCCAGGCAGGCCACAAACCTAAGACTCTTTAGATTTACGGGATTAACTGCTTTAAGATGGCGTAGCCACACGGTGATTGTTCTTTGAATAGGAAAATAATACAGGAAGGATTTTACAGCGTGACTCCTTCGGGCATAGGGTATTACCAGCTGCTGCAGAGCAGTGGGAGTCACTGGTATTATTTAAACCTCTCCCTACTCTGTTTGTAATGATAAACAAGCTGAATTACTTGTAAATTAATATTTTAAGCACACTGCTGTGACCCCTAAGAAGGGAAAGTCATTGCTGGAAAACACTGAAGGTGTGAGATTGGCTTGAAAGAAATTATTTTCAAGCTCCTTAAGTTTTAATCTTGCACTGAGGCAAGAGTGGAATTCCAAACTGGCTCAAAGCACCTACATGATAAAGTGTATATTCCTAACATGTGGGGGTTATTTACAGATTTTAATCCCATTTCATCTCCTTTCTAAAATAGTAGTTGCTAGTTTGGTGTTTCCTTTTTTTTTTTTTTTTTTTTTTTTTTTTTTTTTTTTTTTNAATATCTCAGCTTCGCAAACACCTGGTTGCCCTGCACAGAGGCACAACGTGAAGTTTTGGAGTAGAGGCTGCTCTACTTGTGGTGTGGCTGGAGAGAATGTTGGTGAATGGGAGCTCTTCCCTTGCTTGTATTTGTTGCTACCTGTCCCCCTCTCTCAGAAAATCATTATTGTAGGCAGAAGTGAGTTTTAAGGGAAAAAAAGTGAGTCTTAGCTCCACCTGAGTGACTGTGAATCACCTGCTGCTGGTAGGTGTGAGCAATAGACGTGTCAGATGCGAGGAAATAAAGATGTGTCAGAAAACAGAGGCTCAATGGAGATGGTTATTCTTCTAGCAAGTCACTCATGCCCTCTGTTCTGGCCCAAGGAAAGGAGGAGATATAAATTAGCCGATCCAAACCAACCTTTTAATCCAGCATTACTCACAGCTCAGTCAGAGCTGATGGAGGCTTGGCTCTGCGTGTCAGGCCCTTTGTCAGAGCAGCGAGGAAATTGCAGCAAATCTAAAGATTTGTGATAGACTGTTCCAGAAAGCATGGGGCTAGATAAAAGGATGGCAATGTGGTCAACAAAACCTGTAATTTTAGGTGCCTCCATTCTTTGTCCTAGACGTGGCTTTACTGATGTAAAACCTCCACTGCACCTCCGGGGCTCGGGATTCCTTTCAAAGGGGTCGGTCCTTGTGCTTCAAGCGAGCATCAGGACAAATCACGTACCCCGGTGACTTACCAGTCAGCGTATCACCTCTTCAGCTGATGCTTGGGGCACCGTAACATCTTCCCTGAACATTCACAATTTCTCTGCTTTCCACGTCACTGAGGTTACAATCAGCTCATTCGTAATTTGTGCCCTAGTGTGGGATAGAAAGGAAGAGCTAGCAGCAAGATTTTCCCCGAGACGATATTGTTTAACCCTCTTTTTTCCTTTCTGTAATCAGACTCTGTGCAGGTATCCAGTGACCACCCTGTGCAGCGCCTCGACCGCCTATCGCATGCTGGTGCAGCACGACCTCACCAGGTAGGGCTGTTACCAAGTGCCCGTGTCGTATCTTTTCGAGCCCTTTGCCCGGCTCTGTAACACTGATTTCTTTGGGCCCTTGTAATCTAAACTCTCAGAGCAGGGGAAATTCTGTATTGGAGGCAGCGTCTCGTCCTCAGCAGCACAGAGAGAGGTAACAAAATCCAACCCAGAGCCAACTGTGCCCTGGGGTGGTGCAGACAGTAAATACAGAGAAAGCTCCAGGCTCTTTTTAACTCTCAGAGAGTCCGGTGTGCCCTTAAGTCATGGGGTTGGACGCATGGATGTCAGGGAAAGCAGCATTTGTCCCTCTGTGTCCTCTGACCTCAGCCACCTCCTCTTTCTCTGAAGTTATTCGTTCCAGGCACTGAAGCACTGCTTGTCCGGAGGGGAACCGCTCAACCCCGAGGTGATGGCACAGTGGGAAAACCAAACAGGACTGACGATCTACGAAGGCTACGGCCAAACAGAAATTGTACGTTCGGCTTTTTTTTCTAAAGGGTTACAACTCAGCTGTCACTTAGGAGACTTAGATATCTCATTCCTTAGGTATCTTATATCTATCCTCACCACAAGAAGGATGTTGAGGCTCTGGAGCGAGTGCAGAGAAGAGCAACAAAGCTGGGGAAGGGGCTGGAGAACAAGAGGAGCGGCTGAGAGAGCTGGGGGTGTTTATGGTGGAGAAGAGGAGGCTGAGGGGAGACCTCATTGCTCTCTGCAACTACCTGAGAGGAGGTTGTGGAGAGGAGGGAGCTGGGCTCTTCTCCCAAGGGACAGGGGACAGGACGAGAGGGAATGGCCTCAAACAACATGGAACTTTTTGTCAAAGACTCTCAGTGAAGTTCACAAACAGCTCATACAGATGGAAAATATAGATCTTACACTAGCGTAACAGTGGGAATTGTACAAGAACAGGAACATCTCAGGAATGACAGTGAAAAACACCTGGGCTGGTTGTTTTTTTCTCTTCCACCAGGGAATGATATGTGCAAACATGAAAGGGATGAAAATTAAGCCAGGTTCCATGGGAAAGGCAGCTCCCCCCTACGATGTTCAGGTAGGGTGATCCTCTTTTCTGTTTGGCGTCGATTTCATAGAAAGTAAAATACAAGCAAGTAGAACATGCTGTGCAAGTTTCAGTCCCTACAGTGCTGTTCAGGGCTGGCTTTTTTCGCATTATTGTTGGCTATTGGTTTTAGAACACGGCACTCTTAAACTGTCAAGTTATAATCAGCCATTTGCCTTTTTTTTTTTT
>WAAB01008351.1:8944-25468 GCA_013389865.1 Piaya cayana
TGGTTTAGTGATTGATGGGAATGGTTGGACTCGATGATCCGATGGGTCTTTTCCAACCTGGTGATTCTGTGATTCCATGAAAGCAGCTCTGGGATGGAGGCAGAGCCACGAGTGGGCACAACCCCCTCTCCCTTCCCCATCCCCATCCGGCACCGAGAGGGTTATGGGGGCGGGGACGCCCCGGGACGCCCCGGGCCCGGCCCTTCGGGCGGTGGGTACCCGCCCCAGCCCCGGGGAAGCCCTGCCCGCTCTTCCCCCTCCATCCCCAGCCGCCCCCTCGCCCCCCGGCCCCGCAGCCACCGAGGGGACAGCGGGGCCGGGCGGCTCCAGGCCGGGGATGCTGGCGGCTTCCCGGGGCTCCACCGCATCGCTCCGGCTTCCAGAGCTTCACCGTATCCCTCCCCCTTTCCGAGCTTCACCATATAGTCCCCGCATCCCAAGCTCCATCGCATCCCTCCTCCTCCTCGGCGTTTCACCGCATCCCTCCTGCTTCCCTGGGCTCCACCGCATCCCTCCTGCTTCCCGGGGCTGAAGAGCACCCCTCCTGCCTCCCGAGGCTCCACCACATCCCTCTCGCTTCCCAGGCTTCATGACATCCCTCCCGCTTCCCGGGGCTGAAGAGCATCCCTCCTGCTTCCCGAGGCTCCACCGCATCTCTCCTGCTTCCCCGGCTCCATCGCATCTCTCTTGCTCCACGGCAGCCTCCTCGTCATCCATCCCCATGGGTCGAAACCTTTAGGAAAGGGGCAAAACCGAGAGATCAGCCCCCGAAGCGTCTGCCCTCGAAGGAGGGGCAGGGAGGCATCGCGACATCTTTCTGCTCCGCGACGCTTCGGTTGCAGCCTGGCAGTGCGCAAGGGCTGGGGAGAGAGCTGGCTCAGCTCTGGCCTCCCCCGTGCCACACCGGCGGTTAGTCAGGATTATCCCACTTTCCCTCCTCTGGCTGCTCCTCGGCACGCAGCAGGATTCGGGGATACGGCTGCAGGAGAAGCAGAAAGGCCTCGCAGCTCAGCAACCGGTGAGACAGGGATGCCGCAGGTGATGCTGCAGGTGATGCTCCGGTGAGCAGCGGGGCACCGCGGTGTTTCGGCAGGGCTGGGACGGGGGAAAGTGCCACCATGCCCAGGAACAGGGCATTTTCAGAGCCCGAGTGCTCCGCCGAGTACTCCGCCGACTACTCGGTGAGTTTGCCGTCGGACCCCGGGCACGGCGTGGGGCGGACGCACGAGGTGACGGTGCGCAGCTCGGGACCCTGCCTCTGCCTCCCTCGCTTCATGCGCCTCACCTTTGCTCCCGAGTCCCTGGAGAACCTCTACCAGACCTATTTCCGCCGCCAACGCCACGAGACCCTCCTGGTCCTGGTGGTCTTCGCTGCCCTCTTCGACTGCTACGTTCTCGTCATGTGCGCTACGGTCTACACCGCCGACAAGCTGGCTCCGTTACTGGCCGCCGTGGCCGGGCTGGTTGCCCACGTGCTGCTCTTCATCCTTTGCAAGTACAGGTTGCTCCCCGAGCGGGTGGCCCGCAGGTTCCTGCCCTACATCCTCTGGGTCCTTATCTTGGCCCAGATCTTCTGCTACCTGGGTCTCAACTTCTCCCACTCGCCCGAGGCCAGTGACACGGTGGGCTGGCAGGCTTTCTTCGTCTTCTCCTTCTTCATCACGCTCCCGCTGCGCTTGGCGCCCATCGTGCTCATCACCTCTGTCTCCTGTGGCGTCCACACGCTGGTGCTTGGTGTCACCGTCGCCCAGCAGCGCCAGGATGCCCTGGATGAGGGCACGTTGCTGAGACAGGTACGGGGATGGCAAAGGTGTGTGGGGTCCCCTGGAGTGGCAGGGGGTGATGGGAAAATCACCCTCTTTTGGTGTTTCCATAGGTTATCATGGGCTCCATCCCCATCCCTGCACCTTGATCCCAAACCCATGGTTGATCTGAGCTGATAGCAGTGTTTGCTGGGAGCTGGGGGGTGGTCCTAAATATATATCCAGGGGTCAAGCCTCATGGGAAATGGGATGCTGAGAGAGCAGGAGCACCCACCCATGCTGGGGCACAGCCAGCAGACACAGATCCACCCCTAGTTGCTACCCAGCATGGGTTGTGGTTAGGCTGTTGGGGAAACTGAGGCATGGTGGCCTGCAGGCTCCCCATCCAGCCCACCTGGCAGCATTGCTTGTGCTGCTTTTCTCTTTGAATTGGAAAAAATGTCTGAAAATGTCCAAAAAAGGCCATTTTTTAGGAGAAACGTGGCAGGAACCCAGCTTCCGGGCTCACAATCAGCCACTGGAGCTTTCCCAGGAGGAAAGAGCCAGGCAGCCACTCAGTCCCAGCTCGGACCCTGGGCGGTGCCCATCACCCATCCCAGCGTGGAGCCTGGGGATGCTTCGGGGTGATTTTCTGCCCCAGCAAAGCGGGAGAAGCAGCGTCCCCAAGCCTGAACGTGGCTCTAGGGCCAGGCCACCCATTCATGCACAAGGCAAAGGAAGAGGCATGTGGGGGAGAGCAGTCCCTGACCCATTGAATCTTAGTATTTGCTGGGAAATAGCCACCTGGAGCAGCTTGAGATTTATTTTATTCTCTAAATCTGTGGGTTTCATGGCCTGGCCAAATCCCTTTCCTCCCACCGATGCCCCCACTGGCTGGCCATGCACCCATGAACCTGAGGAGCCTTTCTGTGGCTGGGAAAATCCAGAGCTGGCAGGAGCTGTGGAAATCCCACTTGGAAGCATCAGCTCTGCCCCATGATGGTGTGGAGTCCGTGGGAGGATGGTGTGGGAACTTGGGATGCTCTGGGTCAGGTCCTGGGAGACCTCCAGCTTCTCCCAGCCTAAATAGGAAGAGAGAAGCGGAGTTATTCATTTGATTTCCTGGAAATGCTGACCCCATGCTCCCACCAAGAGTTTGGAAAATGGATTTTTTGGCAGGGTTGTTGCAACGTGCTGGGTTGGCAGCGTGGGTGCCCTCCCAGTGGTGCCTGGCTGGTGGGAGAAATCCCAGTGCAACAGTGGCTTTCCCAGGTTTTTCTCCCTATGTGAGATGCAAACACGGCACGTGGCTGATCCAAAAGCCAAGGAAAGCTCTCGCTGCCACCAACCCTAGGATGCAGAAAGCAAGGGGCCGTGCAGGCATCCCCCTCCGGCCGGCAGCAAGCATGCGCCGCTGCCACCGCGTTAATCATTGCTGTGGCACGGAGAGTCCAGGCTGGGAAAACCTTGGCAACGCGGCATGCCTCAGCCTCTGCTGCTGCAAAAGGAGGAACATTATGTCCAGAAATAAACATCATATGCTTTATTATTATAGCCGGTGGGGCGGCTCCCGGAGGGCACAGCTATTAATAGGATCGACGGGAGGATGTCGCTTTACGTGGGGCCAGCGCAGCTCAGGGGGATTGATGAGAGATGCCGGCAGGTTCTGCCCCGCTGCTGGCCATCCAGGAGAAGCCTGAAGGAGGAATCGTATCAGGGAGTTGGGGTTCAGCAGCATTTGAGGCTGTGTGTGTCACAGTTGTGTGCAAACCAATTGTGAAGCATCCCCAGGCTTGGCTGAGGGCACATTTCCAGGTTGAATGGCCACAACCATGGCCTTGCCTGCAGGATATGGATGGGGCTATATGAGGAAGGAGGAATAAGGCTTGGTCCATGCATGCTCCTGCATCCCACTATGACCACGTCTGCAGGATATGGATGGGGCTGGATGAGGAGAGGAATAAGGCTTGGTCCATGCATGCTCCTGCATGTCCTGCTCTCGCAGTCCCCGCATTTCTGAGTGCAAATAAGAACTGGTGACCATGCAGGGAGTGGGGTCTCCTCCGTGTCAGGGAGGTGTTGGTGGTACCAGGAAGTGTTTTGCTGCTTGATTCACAGGCTGGGGGAGGCTTTTGGGGCTGAGCACCCCTTGCACGGCTGCAGGACGCAGCTGGAAGATGCTCAGTGTGGGATGTGGTGGTGCAATTCGGTGCTGGGTGAGTGAATCCCTGGGGTTTCCAGTGGCTCCAATGTGCTGAGCTGTGCCAAGGTGCCCCATGCCCATCCAGCCTTGGTAAAGTGGTCCGTTGTCATGACAACCCAAGAGGCTGGTTAAAAATAGCAGGTTTGAGGGTTTCTTCTCCGTGCCCACCTCCAGGCATCTCCTCACTTGCCATCAGCGGGCTTCCCGGGGATCCCCTGTCTGCAGCGCTGGGCTTGGAGCAGGATCTGGCGCTGGGCACCAGCTGGAGGGCTCAGGGGCTCTTCCCTGCTCCTTGTGCTCATTCTCTCCTCCACCTTCCAAAAAGGTTTCTTTGCTGCAGATAATTTTCTTGATCCCCCAGTGCCAGGGCCCTGTGTTTATTGCTGTGTGTGGCATGTTTCATCCATACCTGTTTCCTTCCCCCTGCATGGAAGGCGCTGCCAGCTCATCCCTGTCACCAAGTCCAGGCTGCTCGGGGCCCGATACTGTCAGGTAGTAAAACCTCCAAGATGAGGAACCTCAGGACCAGGGTCAAATTAGGGTTTTCCTCCAACTGAGCTGGGCTCTGGGATATCAGACCAGGGATGGGACAGGGTTGGTACCAGCGAGCTGGGGATCAGGAGAAGGATCACTGCACTTTTTCTCAGGGAGTGGAGGGACAGGATGAGGTGGAATGGTTTCAAGTTGAAAGAGGGGAGGTTGAGATGAGATCTCAGGAAGAAATGTTTTCCTGTGAGGATGATGAGGCCTTGGCCCAGGTTGCCCAGAGCAGTGGTGGCTGCCCCATCCCTGGAGGTGTTCAAGGCCAGGCTGGATGGGGCTTGGAGCAACCTGATGCAGTGGGAGATGTTGGAAGCTGATCCAGGGGAGTTGTAACTGGATGGGCTTTGAGGTCCCTTCCAACCCAACTATTTCATCATTCTATGATGCTGAGCATGTCAGCACAGCCCCGATGGAGACAAGCCCAGGGACAGCTCCATGCTTTTCCCGTGCCTCCTCCGCACTGGCTGTGACGCAGTCCATGGGGTGGGAGGAAGTCTTTGTGTCCCTATCACCCCTTCAGCATAGCTGGAGCCTGTTATCACATCCTGCTTCTCGCTCTTCTCTGTTCTAGACTAAACAAACCAAATTCTTTCAACTTTTCCTCATTGGTCATATTTTCCACAAAGTGATCTTTGCTTTTGTTTGCAAATCTGCTCTGTCCCATCCTGGGCTGCGGGGACACGGGGTCCAACCTGCGGGGTGGGATGGATCCAGCCCATGGGGACAGGACTCAACCTGGAGGAGAGGTTCCAATCCATGGAGGGATGAGGTTCAGGCTTTGATAGCAGGGTCCAGCCCAGGGATGGGACAGGTCCAGCCTTTGGGAACAGGTTGTGCCCACAGGGATGAGATCCAGCTGATGGGGACAGGGTCCATCCAGCCGAGGGATGGGACACGTCCATCCTTTGGGTCAAAGCCATGAGCTTCCATGCTGTGAATCCCTGAAACCAGCCAGCATCACCCTGGAGTGTCCATGTCCTGTAATTTTAGCCATCGAGAGGGATGTAGAGGGGCAGGAACATGGGTACATGCACAGTTTTAGGGTTTGACCATGTTTTTATTAACTTTCTGTGCACAAAGGGTTGTAATTCCCATGGCAGGCTTGAGGGAGTGGGTGGCACGTGAACCACTGAGAACCACTCGCCTTCAGCAGCGCCATCCCCCAGGGCTGTGCTTGGCCCCTGCTGAGCTCCTGCCTTTTTCCAAAACATCTCTGAGTTTTAATGAAGCAGTGTCATTCCAGGGGGACCACAAGGTCTCCTGGCATGCTCAGGGCATGATCCCCAGCTGGGACGAGCCACAGGGATGGTCCCTCTGGTGTCCAGTGAGTTAATGCTGACTCCATGTTTGATCTCCAGGGTACATTTGATGTCCTCCTCCAGCAACTGAATGTTTTATCCTGCTCTCACAGCTCAGGCTCTGCTGCCCAAACATGGACTTGTGGTGACACTGCTGGCACCACCAGGGCACAGACGGGCTTCCCTGTGGCTCCACTCACCTCCATCTCTTGGAATCGCAGAATCACTGAGGTTGTAAAAGACCTCTAAACTCATCCAATCCAACCATCAGCCCAACCCCACCGTGCCTATTGAACCATGTCCTCAAGTGCCAAGGCCACATTTTTTTAACCCCTCCAGCAATGGCAACCGCCACCACTGCCCTGGGCAGCCTCTGCAAGTGCTTGAGAACCCCTTCTGTGAAGTAATATTTCCCAATATCCAATTTAAACCCAGGTGTCTCAGCCACTCCCAGACCCCCTGGGCTCCAGACCCTTCCCCAGCTCTGTTCCCCTTCTCCAGACATGCTCCAGGCCCTCAAAGTCTTTCTTGGAGTGAGGGGCCCAGAACTGAACCCAGGATTCGAGGTGCAGCCTCACCAGGGCCGAGTGCAGGGGGATGATCCCTTCCCTGCTCCTGCTGGCCACCCCATGGCTGATCCAAGCCAGGATGCTGTTGACTTTCTTGCTCACCTGGGCCACTGCTGGCTCATGTTCAGCCACTGTCAACCAGCACCTCAGGTCCTTTTCCTCTGGGCATCTTCCCAGCCACTCTTCCCCAGCCTGGAGTGCTGTGTGGAGCTGTTGTGACTGACGTGCATCTCATTTTCTCTGTCCCCAAAGATCCTGTCCAATGTTGCCATCTACCTTTGTGCCATCACGGTGGGGACCATGTCCTACTACATGGCTGACCGCAAGCACCGCAAAGCCTTCCTTGAAGCACGCCAGTCCCTCGAGGTCAAGCTCAACCTGGAGGAGCAGAGCCAGCAGCAGGTAGGAACCATGACTGGGCAAAGAGACAGTATTTGCTTGCAGAAAAGCTGGGGAGGGACTCTGGATTGGGGAGTGCAGGGACAGGATGAGGGGAATAGTTTTCAGCTGAAAGAGGGGAGATTGAGATGGGATATTAGGCAGAAATGTTTTTCTGTGAGGGTGGGGAGGCCCTGGCCCAGGTTGCCCAGAGAAGTGGTGGCTGCCTCATCCCTGGAGGTGTTCAAGGCCAGGTTGGATGGGGCTTGGAGCAACCTGATCCAGTGGGAGGTGACCCTGCCTGTGGCAGAGGTTTGGAACTGGATGGGCTTTGAGGTCACTTCCAACCCAAAACATTCTATGATTCTATGTGGACAAGGCAGGGGACAGCAGTGCCACACCTGCCTGGCATGGTTAGACCATGGCTAGTGGCAATGAGGACAGGAGGCCACACATTTGCAGGTTTACACCCTGTGCCCAGTTTGGGGGCTCTCCTTATGACCATCTTCTCCTCAGGCTTCTCAGCTGCTTCTGTGGCTGCAACCAAGTTGTCCCCTCCTTGAGCACAGCCACACAGGAGCTCCCTGTGAATGGGCATGTGGCATGTTCTGGGCAACTCACCACAAGAAGGATGCTGAGGCTGTGGAGCGAGTCCAGAGAAGAGCAATGAACCTGGTGAAGGGGCTGGAGAACAGGCCTTATGAGGAACAGCTGAGAGAGCTGGGGGTGTTTAACCTGGAGAAGAGGAGGCTGAGAGGAGACCTCATTGCTCTGCAAGTACCTGAAAGGAGGTTGTGGAGAGGAGGGAGCTGGGCTCTTCTCCCAAGTGACAGGGGACAGGATGAGAGGGAATGGCCTCAAGCTCCACCAGGGGAGGTTTAGGCTGAACATTAAGAAAAAAAAAATCGCAGAAAGGGTCATTGGGCAGTGGCAGAGGCTGCCCAGGGAGGTGGTTGAGTCACCTTCCCTGGTGGTGTTTAAGGGACAGGCGGATGAGGCGCTGAGGGCCATGGTTTAGTGATTGATGGGAATGGTTGGACTCGATGATCCAGTGGGTCTTTTCCAATTTGATGATTCTATGATTCTTCTCCAGTGGGCACGGAGCCCCATGCACACAGCTGTGCCAGCCCTGTTGTGTGGTGGCCCAGCGAGAGGAGCAGTCAGAGGGGAATGGGTGTTGTGGCACCAGCCACCGTCTGGTGATCAGCTGGGCTAATTTTAGCACCTTATCTGGGGCCTCTCTCCCCATCTCTCCTCTCTGTTATCTGGTTGATCCGCTGCCAGCAATTTGCTCCCAATGGCAACAAGGGACACGTGGCCAGGCCACTGGTGTGCTCTTTGCTGCAGAACCTGGGTGGATGCTTGGATGTCCAATACAGGGTTAGGTCCAGGGAGGGATTTGGGTGATGGAGGCAGTTCCTGAGGCTGGGGGGTGCTCTGACTGGGAATCCCTTGAGTGTTCGGAGGGGTAGAGGAATGGACATGGAGATTGTTATCTCACGAGCTCGCTTTTCCTTCAAGAATTGAGCTAAAAATAGCCTGTGATCACACAGGAAAGGCTGCTAGCATGTGGCTGAGTGACTCAGGGCAGGGGGATCGTGGGGCAGGGAGCAATACTGGGGGCTATGTCCATCCCTCCTCCCTCCAGGCCATCAGCAGAGGTTGCAGAGCTGAGGTTACCAGGAGCCAGGAGGGGCTGGAAAGGTGCCCGCCAGCACTCCTTGGGGACGGGGACACGGTGCTGTTTCTCCAGCAACAGCTCCACCACAGCTGCGCACAGAAACCTCTCCGTCCCAGTGGAAAACCCACTTCGTTAACGAAATTACTTACATTTAGTGCAAATCCTCAGGTGCAGGCAGGCAGATTTATCCCTTCTCCAGCTCTGGGGCTTCAGGGACAGCAGGGATGGGAATTGGGATTTTTTAGCTTGGAGAAGGGGAGGCTGAGGGGAGACCTCGTCTCTCTCTGGAGCTAGCAGAAAGGAGAATGGATTGAGGTGGGTGCTGGTCTCTTCTCCCAGGTAACAGGAGATAGGATGAGAGAAAATGGCCTCAAGTTGCACCAGGGCAGGTTTAGATTGGATATCAGGAGCAATTCCATCATGGAAATAGTGGTGAAGCCCTGGCAGAGGCTGCCCAGGGCAGTGGTGGAGTCCCCATCCCCGGAGGGATTCAAACCCCATATAGACACGGCACCTGGGGACATGGTTTAGTTGGTACAGTGGTGTTGGACTGGGTGAGCTTAGAGGTCTTTTTCAACCCTAATGATTCCATGATTCTCTGATTCTATGACAGCAACAGGCACAATGTCTCTAGGTGGGCTCAATCTTCCTGGAGGACCTTGATCTGCTCCTACATGTAGATATAGGATATCCACCGTGCTTTAAAATTGATAGATCCTCCCTAGTGTGACTTATCCCAGGTCCACTCAGCTCCTATCCTTCCCTGGGGAAGCGTACAGAGACCTTGGGGGACATCAGTGCAGACCCCAACGTCACACCCACTAGCATGTCCCAGGCTGATAAAACCTGGGCCAACCCAGTTCTTGAGCTCCCAGCGTGGGGCTGGGCTCCATATCGAGCCTGCAGAAGGAATTTGGAATGCCAAAGCTCATCAGCCAGTGTCCAAATAAGTGCATGGGACTGTCCTTCCTTCCCATAACTCCAGGGACAGCGATGCCGGTGGCCACAATGACCCAAAACTGCCACCTCCCAACCTCCGCTGCCTGGCGTTTATTCCCACTTACAAAAATATCAATGAAAACCTGTAAAATAAACGAGGAAAATGGTAAAAGCAGTGGTTGGCATCCCAGCAGGGGGAACCTGCCACCTGTGGCTCCATCCCCATCAGCCATGGGTTCAAGTTTGGAGTCAGGGTGATGGCTTCCATCTCCCTGGACTGTCCTGGGACATAGCACTCCCAGTTTTTTCTCCCTGCCTGTAGAAAAAGCCTCATTGCACCTATGGCTTGGTCCTTCCCCTTGTGTGGCTGAGAGGTTGGGCAGAATCATAGAATCACAGAATCACCAGGTTGGAAAAGACCCATCGGATCATCGAGTCCAACCATTCCCATCAGTCACTAAACCATGTCCCTCAGCGCCTCATCCATCTGTCCCTTAAACACCTCCAGGGAAGGTGAATCAACCACCTCCCTGGGAAGCCTCTGCCAGCGCCCAATGACCCTTTCCATGAAAAANCAGAGGGAGAATAACCTCCCTGGACCTGCTGGCCATGCCATTTTCATACAAGCCAAGATGCCACTGGCCTTCTTGGCCACCTGGGCCACTGCTGGCTCATGGTCAGTCGCTGACACCCCCAGGTCCTCCTCCTCCCGGCAGATTTCCAGCCAGACTTCCCTCATTCTATAGCACTGCATAGACCTGGCTGGGCTCTGGGATCCTTTAAGGATGGCTAAGTCCAGAGCAAGGGGCCGGAAGCTTGGAAGTGTCACTGTGCTGGTCTTTGTCTTCATGGAGGGGGGCGTGCTTGGACCACACAGTGCATGAACCATGGAGTTGCACCGTGAAGTTGCACCATGTGTTGCTGCGCTTGGATTCATGTGGTGGTGAGCTCACTTCCCTGCCCCGTCCCCCAGGAGCGGCTGATGCTCTCCATCCTGCCCAAGCACGTGGCTGACGAGATGCTGAAGGACATGAAGAAGGACCCAAGCCAGAAGGAGATGCAGCAGTTCAACACCATGTACATGTACCGCCACGAGAACGTAAGGTAGGGCTGGCTCTTCACCGTGTGACCCCCATCCCATCCTCATAGGGGTGAAAAACCTCAATTCTGTTTGTAAAAAACTAGATTTTGCAGTCCTAGATTGAAAATAGGGGGAGATTGTGGTGGTTTGCAGCTAGGTGAAAGGTGACGGGGTGTTCACCAGACAGACAATGGTTTGAGGTCCTTGACAGAGGCTGCCCAGGGCCGTGGTGGAGTCCCCATCCCTGGAGGGGGTTCAAAACACATGTGGCCAAGGCACTTCAGGACATGGTTTATTCAATGTGGTGGTGTTGGGCTGATGGTTGGCCTGGATGAGCTTAGAGGTCTTTTCCAACCTTAGTGATTCCATTATTCTATGAAATCATGTCCCAGAGGAAAAAGAGAGCAAGGAAGGGGGGGATCCAAGCAGGGGACACTGGGACTGAGCTGCTCACCGTTGCTCCCTGCAGCATCCTCTTCGCCGATATCGTGGGCTTCACCCAGCTCTCCTCATCCTGCAGCGCTCAGGAGCTGGTGAAGCTCCTCAACGAGCTCTTCGCCCGCTTCGACAAACTGGCAGCTGTGAGTGCCCACCTTGAGCCTGGTGTGTAGTGGGCGGGGCAAGTCTCAACCCTGGCATCTCACCCCAGAGCCAGCCAAAATCTGCATCCTGGCATGGAATGGAGAAGGTTAAAATGTTCCTCTGGGATGCAGGAGATGCCTCCATCACAGCTGGGGTCCAGCCAGGCTCCCATCTGAGCCCTCAGGGGATGCAGGCTGGGAATGGAAAATCCAATTATTTGTGTCTCTGCTGGGTCAAGGTCAACATGGGAGAGGGAGGGATAGGAGCAACGAGGGGGCTGGGGAGGTCCCAGCTGATGGGTGGAGGGCTGACACCATGTCCCTCTTGTCTTCAGAAGCATCACCAGCTGCGCATCAAGATCCTGGGTGACTGCTACTACTGCATCTGCGGGCTGCCGGAGTACCGGGAAGACCACGCCGTCTGCTCCATCATGATGGGGCTGGCCATGGTGGAGGCCATTTCGTAAGAGCTTTCTCCTTGAGGAGAGGGAGGACATTCAACTCCAAAGTGGGCAGGGGGACCTGGTGGGCTGGGGTGCAACCTGGGACCTTTAGGGGGGTCCAACCTCTGCGAGATGCTTTGAAATAAGGGGGGTGATAAGGATGGGGATAGTCTGGCATGGGTTGAGTTTAGCTCTGGATCATCCCTGTTCTCTCTCCCACCAGCTATGTAAGGGAGAAGACCAAGACGGCGGTGGACATGCGTGTTGGGGTGCACAGTGGGACAGTGCTGGGGGGTGTGCTGGGCCAGAAGCGCTGGCAGTACGACGTGTGGTCCACCGATGTCACCGTGGCCAACAAGATGGAAGCGGGTGGCATCCCTGGGTGAGCATCCCCAGGGGGGGAAAATGTGAGGGACAGCGTGCCCGGCACCCAAGGGTGACACCAAGTGCCGGCAGGCGGGTGCACATCTCGCAGAGCACCATGGATTGCCTGAAGGGCGAGTTTGACGTGGAGCCGGGTGAAGGTGGATCACGCTGCGAGTACTTGAAGGAGAAGGGCATCGTCACCTACCTTGTTGTGGTCCCCAAGCAGCCCCTGCGCAACGGCATCAATGGGGTGGTGAGTGGTAGTGGCACAGCGAGATGGGGTGGATGCCGTGGGGACGTCCCACCACCACCTACCACCTTCCACCTTGCAGAAACTGTCGCTGAGCTCATCCCACGGTGGCTCCCCACCTTTGGTTAACACCAAGGAGCGCAATGGCAGCCTCAGCCTGGCCTGCACCAGCCCCGAGGAACCTGAGGATCCTGACGCCAGGGTGAGGGGTGCCCTGGAGAATGGGGAGGAGGATGGAGAGGTACAAATATGCGAAGTATCCACCTTCTGGTAGCTCAGCTGTACTGGTGGGGGGGTTGCTGATAGCCACACTGGGGTGTCCAAACCCCCTGGTGCCAGCATGGTCCTGCTGACATGTTGACATGTTGGCTGTGTTGACACAGGTGGTGAACCCCTCTTTCCCCAACCCCCGGCGGCGGCTGCGGCTGCGGGACCTGGCCGAGCGGGTGATCGATGCCTCGCAAAACGAGCAGGAGCTCAACAAGCTTCTCAATGAAGCCTTGCTGGAACGCGAGTCCATCCAGGCGTGAGTCACCCCAGCTGGTGGTGCAGGGCGGCTCAGCAGGCCCATGGTGCCACCGGGTGGTGACGGGCAGTGTCATTGGCAGGCTGAAGGGCAAGAGCACCTTCCGACTCTCCATGCGCTTCATTGACCCCGAAATGGAGACGCGCTACTCNGGCTGACGAGATGCTGAAGGACATGAAGAAGGACCCAAGCCAGAAGGAGATGCAGCAGTTCAACACCATGTACATGTACCGCCACGAGAACGTAAGGAAGGGCTGGCTCTTCACCGTGTGACCCCCATCCCATCCTCATAGGGGTGAAAAACCTCAATTCTGTTTGTAAAAAACTAGATTTTGCAGTCCTAGATTGAAAATAGGGGGAGATTGTGGTGGTTTGCAGCTAGGTGAAAGGTGACGGGGTGTTCACCAGACAGACAATGGTTTGAGGTCCTTGACAGAGGCTGCCCAGGGCCGTGGTGGAGTCCCCATCCCTGGAGGGGTTCAAAACACATGTGGCCAAGGCACTTCAGGACATGGTTTATTCAACATGGTGGTGTTGGGCTGATGGTTGGACTGGATGAGCTTAGAGGTCTTTTCCAACCTTAGTGATTCCATTATTCTATGAAATCACGTCCCAAAGGAAAAAGAGAGCAAGGAAGGGGGGGATCCAAGCAGGGGACACTGGGACTGAGCTGCTCACCGTTGCTCCCTGCAGCATCCTCTTCGCCGATATCGTGGGCTTCACCCAGCTCTCCTCATCCTGCAGCGCTCAGGAGCTGGTGAAGCTCCTCAACGAGCTCTTCGCCCGCTTCGACAAACTGGCAGCTGTGAGTGCCCACCTTGAGCCTGGCGTGTAGTGAGCGGGGCAGGTCTCAACCCTGGCATCCCACCCCAGAGCCAGCCAAAATCTGCATCCTGGCATGGAATGGAGAAGGTTAAAATGTTCCTCTGGGATGCAGGAGATGCCTCCATCACAGCTGGGGTCCAGCCAGGCTCCCATCTGAGCCCTCAGGGGATGCAGGCTGGGAATGGAAAATCCAATTATTTGTGTCTCTGCTGGGTCAAGGTCAACATGGGAGAGGGAGGGATAGGAGCAACGAGGGGGCTGGGGAGGTCCCAGCTGATGGGTGGAGGGCTGACACCATGTCCCTCTTGTCTTCAGAAGCATCACCAGCTGCGCATCAAGATCCTGGGTGACTGCTACTACTGCATCTGCGGGCTGCCGGAGTACCGGGAAGACCACGCCGTCTGCTCCATCATGATGGGGCTGGCCATGGTGGAGGCCATTTCGTAAGAGCTTTCTCCTTGAGGAGAGGGAGGACATTCAACTCCAAAGTGGGCAGGGGGACCTGGTGGGCTGGGGTGCAACCTGGGACCTTTAGGGGGGTCCAACCTCTGCGAGATGCTTTGAAATAAGGGGGGTGATAAGGATGGGGATAGTCTGGCATGGGTTGAGTTTAGCTCTGGATCATCCCTGTTCTCTCTCCCACCAGCTATGTAAGGGAGAAGACCAAGACGGCGGTGGACATGCGTGTTGGGGTGCACAGCGGGACGGTGCTGGGGGGTGTGCTGGGCCAGAAGCGCTGGCAGTACGACGTGTGGTCCACCGATGTCACCGTGGCCAACAAGATGGAAGCGGGTGGCATCCCTGGGTGAGCATCCCCAGGGGGGGAAAATGTGAGGGACAGCGTGCCCGGCACCCAAGGGTGACACCAAGTGCCGGCAGGCGGGTGCACATCTCGCAGAGCACCATGGATTGCCTGAAGGGCGAGTTCGAGGTGGAGCCAGGTGAAGGTGGATCACGCTGCGAGTACTTGAAGGAGAAGGGCATCGTCACCTACCTTGTTGTGGTCCCCAAGCAGCCCCTGCGCAACGGCATCAATGGGGTGGTGAGTGGTAGTGGCACAGCGAGATGGGGTGGATGCCGTGGGGACGTCCCACCACCACCTACCACCTTCCACCTTGCAGAAACTGTCGCTGAGCTCATCCCATGGTGGCTCCCCGCCTTTGGTCAACACCAAGGAGCGCAATGGCAGCCTCAGCCTGGCCTGCACCAGCCCCGAGGAACCTGAGGATCCTGACGCCAGGGTGAGGGGTGCCCTGGAGAATGGGGAGGAGGATGGAGAGGTACAAGTATGTGAAGTATCCACCTTCTGGTAGCTCAGCTGTACTGGTGGGGGGGTTGCTGATAGCCACACTGGGGTGTCCAAACCCCCTGGTGCCAGCATGGTCCTGCTGACATGTTGGCTGTGTTGACGCAGGCGGTGAACCCCTCCTTCCCCAACCCCCGGCGGCGGCTGCGGTTGCGGGACCTGGCCGAGCGGGTGATCGATGCCTCGCAGAACGAGCAGGAGCTCAACAAGCTTCTCAATGAAGCCTTGCTGGAACGCGAGTCCATCCAGGCGTGAGTCACCCCAGCTGGTGGTGCAGGGCGGCTCAGCAGGTCCCTGGTGCCACCGGGTGGTGACGGGCAGTGTCATTGGCAGGCTGAAGGGCAAGAGCACCTTCCGACTCTCCATGCGCTTCATTGACCCCGAAATGGAGACGCGCTACTCAGTGGAGAAAGAGAAGCAGAGCGGGGCCGCCTTCAGCTGCTCCTGCGTTGTCCTCTTCTTCACCGCCTTGGTGGAAGTCTTCATTGACCCCTGGTACAGCATGGTGGGGGTGGGGGGGGCCTCAAGCCACTCTTGGCCCTACTAAGCTTCAAACCCAACCCCTCTTGGCCTTTTGGCAGGTTGGTGGCCAACTATGTGACCTTTGCAGTGGGAGAGATCCTGCTGCTCATCCTCACCCTCTGCTCACTGGCTGCCATCTTCCCCCGGGTGAGAGTGAGAAGGGCTCGCTGCTCGTGGTGGTGACGCACCGGGATGTCCCACCCTTGTGTCCTGCCTGGGATGTTCACATCTTCCCACCTTCTCCCTACAGGTCTTCCCCAAAAAGCTTGTGGCCTTCTCGACTTGGATTGACAGGACCCGCTGGGCACGCAATACCTGGGCCATGGCTGCCATCGTCATCGTCACTATGGCTGATATTGTGGACATGGTGAGCCACGGGGGACCTGTTCCAACCTCTATCCAAGCAGCCCATAATTGCACATGGGTGGTTGGTAAAGTAATTAGCAGGGCTGCGCAGTGGAGGGGAATTTAGATTGGGTGTCCTCCTGCTCTGCAAAGCACCCTGTCCCTTTGGGTGCTCTCCACCCATGGAGAGGTGCACCCTGTCTTCTCATCCCACTCCTCACCATGTTCTTGTCCACCCCCAGCTCAGCTGCTGGCAGGACCACAGTGGGATGGGCAACGGGACCGTGGGGCCACCGTCGTGGCCAGGTGGCTGCAGGGAGCAGCCCAAGTACTACAGTTACATTGCTGTGCTGGCCCTGGTGGCCACCATCATGCTGGTGCAGGTCAGCCACATGGTCAAGCTGACCCTCATGGTGCTCATCACCGGTGCTGCCGGTGCCGTCAACATCTATGCCTGGGAGCACATCTTTGACCAGTACGACCGCCGCCGTGGCCAGCAAAGCACGTAAGGGGTGGCGGGGGGGTGGAGACGGGGTGGGGGGCATTTCTGTGCCCACTACCCACCCACACCTTGCCACCAGGTCCTCGCTGGTCCCCTCCAAGTACTCCATGACGGCAATGATCTTTGTTGTGATGCTCAGCTTCTACTACTTCTCTCGCCACGTGAGTGACTCCCCCTCACCTTGGGAAGGTCCCCTCCTCTCTGCGTCTTCACCCTCAGCCCCTGCCCTTGTTTCTTGCAAACTTGAAGCAGCAGGATTTGTCCCCAGCTGTGGGCAGCAGCATCAGTTCTTCTCCAAGGAATTCCACCCTTTCTCTCCAGAACTGCAACGATGTGGAGATCACTCATGGTTAGGTGTGGGAGGCAACATGAGGGTCCTAAGGCCCATGCCTACCCCACAAGGGTCCCATTTGCACCTCAGAAC
>WAAB01008351.1:27755-45862 GCA_013389865.1 Piaya cayana
ACCTCATTGCTCTCTACAACTACCTGAAAGGAGGTTGTGGAGAGGAGGGAGCTGGGCTCTTCTCTGAAGTGACAGGGGACAGGATGAGAGGAAATGGCCTCAAGCTCCACCAGGGGAGGTTCAGGCTGGACATTAGGGAAAAAAAAAAGTCACAGAAAGGGTGATTGGGTAGTGGCAGAGGCTGCCCAGGGATGTGGTTCAGTCACCTTCCCTGGACATGTTTAAGGGATGGGTGGATGAGGGACATGGTTTAGTATTTGATTGGAATTGTTGGACTCGATGATCCAGTGGGTCTTCTCCAACCTGGTGATTCTATGATTTTCTGATTCATTGGCCCAAGCTCCTCCCAGTGGGATTGTCCTGCAGACTCTCCTGCAGACAAAGATGTCCCATCCGTGTCCCAGCGCATGGAGATGACACCCACTCCCTGTCTTCCACAGGCATGAACAAGGGGGCCGTGCTGGCAGGCGTCATCGGTGCCCGCAAGCCACACTATGACATCTGGGGCAACACAGTGAATGTGGCCAGCAGGATGGAGTCTACTGGTGTGATGGGGAACATACAGGTGAGGTGATGAGGGCAGGGACGACCCAGGAGGGCCTTCAACCCTCAAAACACCCCAGGCTTTGAGTGCAAGGAAGAAAGTGCCACCAGGAGTACATGGGCTGGCTGGGGCTGGCTGAGGGGCTCCTTCAAGCTGCGAGTGAGGCAAGGTGGTGTTCATAGGAGGGCATTCCAAGACAGTAGTCTGCAAGTCTTGGGAGTCCGGACTCCTTCTTTCAGTTCTGGAGTCCTCAGCACAGGAAGGACCTGGATCTGTTGCAGTGAGTCCAGAGAATACTATGAAGATGACCCAGGAGCTGGAGCACCTCCCATATGAGGACAGGCTGAGAAAGTTGGGGTTGTTCAGCCTGGAGAAGACAAGGCTGTGGGGAGAACTCAGAGCAGCTTCCAGTATGGAAAGGGGCTCCAGGAAATGTGGGGAGGGGCTCTTGATCAGAGAGTGCAGGGACAGGACGAGAAGGCAAAAGAGGGGAGATTGAGATGAGATTTTAGGAAGAAAACTTTTCCTGTGAGGGAGGTGAGGCAGTGGCCCAGGTTACTCAGAGAATCCGTGGCTTCCTCATCCCTGGAGGTGTTGAAGGCCAGGTTGGATGGTGCTTTGGACAACTGGATCCACTAGGGGGTGGAACTGGATGGGTTTAATGTCCCTTCCAGCCCAAACCATTCATCTCAGAGGCTAGGGTGCAGACCTGTTGTCTGAGCGACACGTGGGGGTCCCTGCTCTCTGCATCATGTCCAGGCAAGGACCTCCCATCTTCCCAAAACATTCACTTGCAGGTGGTGGAGGAGACTCACCTCATCCTGAAGGAGTACGGCTTCCGCTTCGTGCGCCGGGGAGCCATCTATGTCAAGGGCAAAGGGGAGCTGCTCACCTTCTTCCTCAAAGGCCGGGAGAAACAGGGCTCCTTCATCAACGGCTCCTCGGTCACCCTGCCCCATCAGGTGGTGGACAGCTTGTGAGAGGCTGGCATCTGCCTGCCACCACGGCCACCGCCTCCTGGCATGGAGTGGGGCAGCTCGGGAGGGCCCGGCACCCACTGCCAGGGACGCCCATCCCACCATGGTCCGGATTGGAAACCAAACTCCAGAAACCAACCCCCTTCGCACGACCCTTTCTGAGCCCCTGCTGGAGGTTTCTGGTGGGGGAAGTTCGCTCCGTGGTCAAGCAGGAGGAAATACAAGGGATGCTCCAGTGGGCTCCTCTGGCTGTTCACGCTCGCGTGCAAGCACACACAAGCTCACAAGCCCTGGCAGGCATGGAGCCGGGAACACACGCTGCCTTTTGCTGATGTCCCGGGCTTCACTGGAGTGGACAGCACGACATTGAAGCAGCATCACGGACCTCGGCACGAGGAGATACAAACTCAGGGCTGGATGGGAAGACACCACTGTCTCTCCTCCATACTGGGAGCGGTAGCTACAAACCGGGAGCATCCAGATGTTTGCTGTTAGTTCATCCTCATCACCAACCGCTGTAGGTAGGAGATCGGGAAGATGGAGAGCGTGGCGTCGCCTTCAACTTGGGGAGGAAGAAAAAGGAGCTGATATTGTGTATTTCAGATATATAAAGAGATATAAGATTGACATTTATATTTTTAACTGTGCCTGTTCCCTCCCTGCCAGCGCTCGTCTGGACACACACACTCTGCTTGATGGCAAATCCAGGGAATGGGGTGAGGAGGGGAACAGCGTTAAATCCAGAGGATGGAGGCACCTGCAGAGTGTAACTAAGCCGCTAGTTTCTGGAATAGATGCAGTTGAATTTCAAAGCCTGATTCCATGCCTGCTTTGTTCAGGGGTTTTGGATACAGTGGGAAGGGCCTTCCAAGAGGATTAGGGGTTTGGAAGGGCTTCCAAAGGGGAGATTGGTGCCAGGGTTGAACCTTCCCACTGGTTGCATACACTCTTCTCCCTTCACCAGGCTTGGCAGGGTCTCTCACCACTGGGAATGGTGGTAGGAATGATATGGGGGTTTAATCCAAATCCCATTGGGCAGAAGACACAAAATCCACCTCCAAAGCCTGTGCTGCTCTGTCCCTGCATTGGCAGGACCTGTAGTGATGCTGGAGACAGTGAGAAACCTGCACCTGCCCTGCCAAATGCAGGGATACAAGCCCTTTAGTCATGGATGTCCCATTCCTGGAGGTGTTCAAGGCCAGGTCAGATGGGGCTTTGAGCAACTTGATCCAGTGGGAGGTGTTCCCACGCATGGCAGGGAGGTTGGATCTGGATGGGCTTTAAAGTCCCTTCCAATTCAAACCATCCCCATATTCTATGAATTCCAGAGGTGTTATGGCTCCTCATGGCCTGGCCCTGCCTCCCGCCATCCCACACAAACAGGGATTGTGCCCAAGGCCTGGATTACACCCGCCTTTACCCCAGCAGTTCCCACTTCCCACAGATTTCTCCCTAAATCCTTGCCCTCCACCCCACAGCGAGGTCAGGGTGCTCCCTCAAGGGAGAGATGGAAGAAGCATCTCCACAGAAGGGTGCAAAATGCTGGTGCGGAGACTCATACACAAGCCTGTGCTTGAACTGGACAGGCTTTAAGGTCCTTCCAACCCAAACCATGGTAGGATTCTATGATTCAAAAGTCCAGGGAAGTGGGCATGCGCTCAGCTCATAAGCACCTCATGAGCTGCCAGCAGTTCCAGAGCAGCTAGAGCTGCAAGCTGTCAGCCTTCCATGAAGGGCTGGAATCACTGCTTGGAGCCATGACATTCAACAGCGAGAGGGTATGTTCAAAAGACGTCATCTAGTTTGATCTGGACAAGGAGCTCATGGCTTGGGTGGTTGTACTCTTGGCTGGGTAAAAAGCTGGCTGTATGACCAAGCCCAGAGAGCTGTGCTGAACGGAGCTGAATCCAGTGGTTGCTGGTCCCAAGCGGTGTCCTCAAGGCTCAGAGTTGGGGTAAGTCTTGTTTAACATCTTTATCCATGATCCGGATGAGGGGATCGAGTGCTCCCTCAGTCAGTTTGCAGATGACACCAAATTGGGTGGGAGTGTTGATCTGCTGGAGGGCAGGAAGGCTCTGCAGAGGGATCTGGACAGGCTGGAGCCTGAGGATGATGGGATGGGATTCACCAAGGCCAAGTTCTGGGTCCTGCACTTGGGACACAAAAACCCCACACAATGGGTGCTCCAGGCTTGGGGAAGAGTGGCTGGAAAGCTACCCAGAGGAAAAGGACCTGGGTTGCTGGTCTTTTCCAGCCTTAATGATTCTCTGATTCCTTTGAGACTTGGTTTAGTTGGTACAGCGGTGTTGGGCTATCAGTTGGACTAGATGAGCTTAGAGGTCTTTTCCAGACCCGATGAGTCCATGATTCTATGATCTAATCATTACAGAAACAATTATCGAGTGCTTTCCCTGTGCCTTATCAGACGTGGGACTGGCATAAAAATGAGACGGGAGAAAATACTGACAGTTAAGCCAAGTTCCACATACATATATCTCATCACTTAAACCCCATTCTATCCCAGTAAACCACACCAGAAGGAAATGAAAACCTGAAGCAAATCAACAGATTTATTTTTAAACCCATGACTTCAGCAACAGGGAACTCATTAACAAGTCATTAATGTACTGTTACAAACCAGCAGGTTTTTAAAGATCGAAGCACAAAGATCGGACACAAGCAAAGCTGCCCCAGGCCTGACAGGGAGGAAACAGCTGGTGTGGGATTTCCTGGAAGGTCCTGCGCTCCAGCTTGGAGAAGGAACAGAACCCACACGAGGGCATGGGACGCTGCCAGTAATAACTAAACCTCAGCTAAACAGTCCCTCAACTCCTGACATGACGACTTTTCCTGGCTGCAGGGAGCAGGGTACAAGTTTTCCTGCTTGCTCTCCTCTTTTCGAGGCTCATTGGATAAGCACACAGAGCTGATCCATAGGGAATTGCCCCCAAAGCACTGCGATCCTGAAGATTTTATAGTTTCTAATTCCAACTGTGAGAAGTTTCCTGCAAGCACAGAGATCCACAGCATTGACAGCACTGAGGAATGGTCACCTGCAGTGGCTGGCATCTGAAAGCCGCGGGAAAGCATTGCGCTCTGGATTCAAAGTGGGCCAGTCACTCCTTGAAGATCCATGGAAAACATTTGCGTTCGGAGACAATTTCTCACAGATGGGAGGTGTGTTCTCAAGGAGAGCCAGAGTGCCTTACGCTGCTCCCTCCATGATTTCCACAGCGCTGCTGAAGGAGCGGAAGGCTTTGTGCAGGGCCATGCGGCGAAACAGATCTGAGTGAGCTGCGGCCACCTCTGCTAGAGATGCGGGAGAGTCCGCTGCAAGACAGAAGTGCGTGGATCAATGTGGAAGGGAACACCATGTAGCCAGCATAAAATTAATTCCTTCCTTTCTCCTGTCCCTTCGGACTCTTGCACTTTCCTTCACTACACAAAGTTCTTTTGTGAGGGTTATGAGAGTGAGGCTAATGAGAATTCTATCATGGAAAGAGTGAAGCCCTAGCAGAGGCTGCCCAGGGCACTGGTGGAGTCCCCATCCCTGGAGGGATTTAAAAGTTACATGGATGTGGTGCTTGGGGACAGGGTTTAGTGGTGGGGTTGGCAGTGTGAGGTTAGAGGTTGGATATTATGATCTTCAAGGTCTTTTCCAACCTAAAGGATTCTGTAATTCTGTACCAGAGCTTGCCCTCAGGGTAACTGCACCATGGGAGCAAACTGAAGCAATCCAAGCTTGCACTCACATTTTTCTTTTATCAACCCTACTGAAATTCTCTATCTCCAGCCACCTACTCTGGCCAGTGCTGCAGAAGACCTGTGCTCTTGAACTAGGGACAAGTTACAACCGCTTCAAGACCCAGCACTGATGGCACACAACCCTTTATCTTCCACAGAAATAACATGGCTTGCTCCCTCCTGTCCCCAGACTGAACTGGAAAGAACCTCTATCGACCTGCAGAAGCATGGAATGTTCTGCCCATCCCACAGCCCCAGAGGGACCCTGCACTATCCACTCACGTGCGCAGGAAACAACAGCTTCAGTGGGGAGGCTGCGGCAGAGATCTCCATAGAGCAGCCTCGCAGTGAGTGAAAACGTCTTGCCTTCACTTGACACATTGTATTTAAAGACCAGCAAGTTACACAAGGAGTTTCTCTGCAAGGATCCTTCTATCTGCTCTGGAAATTGTTCCTGCAGGAATGAAGATGTGAGAGATGAGAAGGGAGTTGGGCGCAGTGCCCTCACCTTCCCTACCAGCCTGGAGTGCAAACATGCCCTGAGGTGGCTGAATATCAACCAAGCCTTGTGTGGAGAAGATTTCAATAAACAAACACTCACATGCACCCTTAAGCCACATCCTCTTTTTGAAAGATCACAGCTATTTCAGGTTAGGGCTTTTAGATTTAATAAAGCCAAAAGCCAGGTCCTGAACTTGGGTAAGAACCCCACGCAGTGCTCCAGGCTTGGGGAAGAGTGTCTGGAAAGCTGCCCAGAAGAAAAGGACCTGGGAGTGCTGGTCAACAGTGGCTGAACATGAGCCAGCAGTGGCCCAGGTGGCCAAGAAGGCCACCAGCATCCTGGCTTGGATCAGCCATGGGGTGGCCAGCAGAGCAGGGAAGGGATCGTCCCCCTGCACTTGGCACTGGTGAGGCTGCACCTGGAACCCTGGGTTCAGTTCTGTGCTCCTCACTCCAAGAAAGACTTAGAGGGACTGGAGTGCATCCAGAGAAGGGGAACAGAGCTGGGGAAGGGTCTGGAGCCCAGGAGTTCTGGGAGTGGCTGAGGGCCCTGGAGCTATTTAGTGTGGAGGAGGCTGAGGAGAGACCTCATCGCTCTCTGCAGCTCCCAGAAAGGAGGTTGGAGCCAGGTGGATGCTGGGCTCTTCTCCTAAGTACCTAGGAATAGGATGAGAGGAAACGGCCTCAATTTGTGTCAGGGAGTGGTGAAGCCCTGTCACAGGCTGCCCAGCACTGTGGTGGAGTCCCCAATCCCTGCAGAAGTTCAAAAGCCATGTGGCCGTGGCACTTGGGGAAATGCTTTAGTCAGCACAGTGGGGCTGGGCTGCTGGTTGGACTGGATGAGCTTAAAGGTCCTCTCCAACCTCAGTGAGTCCATGATTCTATTCTATGACCTTTACATTTATCAGTAAACTTCAAATGAGCAAGACGTTCAAGTATGTGATCCTTAATGAAATGGGCAACTGAGTTTGTAGTCACATGCTAACGTGTGTCTGAAAACCAAAACTGTAAGTGCTCTACATAGGGAAACACCAAGATTCTCCCCAGCACTAAGGAGACTCAAAACACTCAGTACACTGAAAGGAATAGGTGAGGTGAGCAGCGCTGCTGCAGCCGCTGGTACCTGCAACTGGTCTGCCTGGAACCTCCTCCCCACGTAGGCGTTCAGGTGGTCCAACAGGACTGACAGGAAGCGCCTGATGTCCGTCTGCAGGTACTTCTTGGCAATCTGCTCCAGGGGGATGAAGGCAGGGATGGAGTGGCGGTAAATCTGCACTTCTGGCTTGGTGAGCAGGTCCAGGTAGTAGGAATCCAAATAAGTGCCCTCATAAGCCGTGCTGATGCAGAAACATACTCCTCGCTTGGTCAGCTTCCCACTGATCCCTTGGGTCCAGAGAGAGGGATTATTCAGCGCTACTTGACTTCATCACTGCACGGTAGCTTTGGGGCTGTGTCCTGTTACCATGCCAGCTCATGGAGCTCCCTCAGAGGGTTCCAGGGAGACCTCAGAACAGCCTTCCAGGACTGAAAGGGGCTCCAGGAAAGCTGGGGAGGTGCTCTTGGTCAAGAAGTGCACGGATAGGACAAGGGGAAATGGTTTGAAGCTGAAAGAGGGGAGATTTGGATGAGAACTTAGGAAGAACTGTTTTGCTGTGAGGGTGAGGAGGCCTTGGCCCATGTTGCCCAGAGACGTGTGACTGCCCCATCCCTGGAGGTGTTCAAGGGCAGGTTGGATGGGGCTTTGAGTAACCTGATCAGGAGGTGTCCCCATGCATGACAGGGGTTTGGAACCGGATGGGCTTTGCGGTCCCTTCCAACCCAAACCATTCCACAGTTCTATGATTAAAGACTTCCAGAAGTTTAGGGATGTAAAACATAACAAAATAAAATGTTCAGGAGGAGGTTACAAGAGGGTGCTGACCCAACAAGCCTGCTTGGAAGACCCAGCCCACTGGATATTTAACTGTCTAATTCCTGAAGATTTAATTCCTATGGTAGTTACATGTTTTCCAAAATCTAGACCTTCATTTAAATGATACAGTTCAGTAAATAATAGTTCAGGGTACATCCCAGAGGCCTGTGGGGAGGCAGGGAATTACACAGTTATGGCTCCTCCAGCATTTTCAGACTCTAAAGTCTCCAAGAACATCAGCAGAAATGTTAATAAAGAAATGACACTTCACATGAGGCTCATGTTCCATTATGTGGCACCCCAAGAATGCAGCCATTGGCAGGATGTAGGGAAACTTTAAGACCTTACCTGTGAGGTAAAAGATCTGCAGCATGGCCTTAATGCTTTTTATCTTCCACTCAAGAACAGTCTGAGCGCTGGGCTGGGCTGGCTCCGACGTGACTCCTTCTTTCCCAAGTTGCTACAAAAGCCAGAGAAGAAGAGAGGTCATAAATTGCTGATTGGAATGCATCACCCGCAGGGAACACTGCAAGGCTACAGGGAAATCACAATCCGTCTCCAAGAAAAGTGAGATGGCGTTTCAAGCAGAAGGGAATCATAGAATGGTTTGGGTTCAAAGGGACTTGAAAGCCCATCCAGTTCCACCCCTCCTGCCATGAGCAAGGACACCTCCCACTGGATCAGGTTGCTCAAAGCCCCATCCAACCTGGCCTTCAACACCTCCAGGGATATGGCAGCCACCACTTCTCTGGACAACCTGGGACAGGGCCTCACAGCAGAATATTTCTTCCTAAGAATTCATCTCAATCTCCCCTCTTTCAGCTTCAAACCATTCCCCCTCCTCCAATCCCTGCAGTCTCTGATAGAGCGGGGAGAAAGGAAGCAGGAGAGGGGAGAAAAACTCAAGAAAAGGATTCAGAAATGGCCACAGAATCTCCAAGCAAGTAGACTTCACAGTCATGGACTATATGGTACTGGAAACAGGGCACAGCTGGACTTAAAAGCGGAAACAAATCCAATAGTTGGCTCTACATGAATAACCTCAGTAAATCCATCCTAGCACCCTCCAGCAGATCTTGGCAGCAAGCCCTTCCTCACCCCCTTTTCCTGCAGTTCCACTTTAGCCCGGAGCTCATCCCTCTGGAGTCTCAGCTCCTGCAGTCTCTTTTTCAGCATGGCCAGCTTCTCCTCCTGCTGTTCCATTTCCTCCTGCTTCACGGCTGCCTTATGAGCTTGCGCTTCCAGCATTTCCAGGTAAGCAAACAATCCTGCAAGGAAAAGCATGATCCATTTCAAAATCCAGGCCGTGATGATTAATGATCCGCACTGTGGCGCCCAAAACCAAGCAGGTCCTCTGCAGACACACAAATAAATCACATACAATGATTTCCCAAAGGGTCAGAGGGAGAAAAACATCTGGAGAAAGGTTTTTGGGAATTTTAAACAGTGAGGCCAAGTGCCAGCTGACCCTAACACCATGGTGGGCAAGCAGCAGACACACCAATCCCGATCCCAAGAGAGCTGCAGTTCCCAGTTTTAGTTCTATACTGGCACGCAGAGCAGCAAAGTGACTTCTCTCAAACTCCCACACCCCAAATTGGCTGTGGGTGACTCAAGACACGACCAATGAGGGGATCAGTTGTGGCATTTTGGGGTTTGCTCCTACTGGAGGACACCTTTCATGCACAGATGTCTGCACCCTGTGCCCTGGATAACTCACCATCTGCTGAACGCGCTTTCCCATCTTCCATCACCCCTTGCTGCTTTCCTGCGGGTGCTAATGCTCCCTGGCCAGGCTCCATCCCTGCAGGAACAACAGGGCAGTGAGAAATATTCCTCGGAGCGACCTTCCCCTTCCTCCTGCTGCCACAACAGGACTCTGAGAAGCACCGAGGTCTGGTCCAGCACCACACAGGGATGATCCCACGGGTAGATGGCTGAAACGACACGTTATAAACCACCACTCACTACAAGTCACTGTTTCCCAACAGCCCAACATGGAAAACCCCTGGAAGTGCCAGAATGGATAGGATTCAACAGTCTCTGTCAGCAGGATGGGCCTGGAGAGCCACTACAACCCTGGGGACCAAAAAGCTGACTGGGACAATGCCAAAAATACCAGTAAATAAACTCTCTTAAGACTCGTTTTGGAGTTTTAGAAATCAGGCAGCCTTTATCAGGCCTGGGCACCATGAGGGACCGATCCCCATCCATCGTGCACAGACAGAATGTTTCCCACTGATATATATATATATACATTTCCAGAAAACTTATGCACATTCCATGACTTTCCAAGGACCTGTTTTAATGTTCTTATCAACTTCTCAGCAGTCAAAGCTCTGCTGATTTGGAGCTTTGGAGCCAGCTCTGCCTGACGTTGCCTTTGAGATGGGGAAAGGCTGCAAGAAGAGGTGGGCACAGGAGAAGCCACGTCTGCTCGGCACAGATTGCACGGAACACGAGGCATTGTCACCTCCAAAGAACGAGCAGTGGCTAGAAAACACTGCTAGGGAGAAAGCACCCGATCAGAGGGATATTCTGTGTCACTCTCAAAGAACATAGGTATACGGATGAACTCACTTCTAGCTTAAATTCTAATACTATTCCACTTTCTGTGGCAGCAGCTGCTTCTTGGGTCAGAGAGACACCGGAGATTAGGGAGACACCAGAGATCAGGGAGGGGTGACAGGCAGTAACCAAGGGGTAACAGGGAGGTGTAGAAAAGGTGCTGGCCTCTTCTCCCAAACGACAGGGGACAGGATAAGAGGGAATGGCCTCGAGCTCCACCAGGGGAGGTTCAGGCTGGACATTAGGAAAAATGTTTTCATGGAAAGGGTCATTGGACACTGGCAGAGGCTGCCCACCTGGAGGTGGGTGACGAGGTACTGAGGGACGTGGTTTAGTGACTAATGAAAATGGTTGGACTAGATGACCCAGCGGGTCTTTTCCAACCTAGCGATTCTATGACTCTATAAGCCCGAGGGGGACCGCGGGGTGTCAGGGGGGGACCCAGTGCGGAGGTGATAAGGAGCCCGGGGGTATCAGGGAGGCTGCGAGGGCGTCACGTACCCCGAGCCCCACTCCTCACTCACCGCCGCTCAAACCCCGCGCCCTCGCACCGCCGGAAGTGCGTCACTTCCCCGGCGCCGCTTCCCTCCCTCCCCTCAACAACATGGCGGCGGCGGCACCGCCTACTCCCGCGCTCTATGCGGCTCGCGCTTCCCATCAGCCCCTGCGCCTCCCCGCGCTAACATGGCGGCTGCGCCTCTCAGCCCTCCCTTTGGGACCCGCGCCTCCCATTAGTCCCCGCGGCAAGATGGCGGCGGCGGCGTCACTGGTTCAGTACGTGGTGCTGCGGGGGGACCTGTCGCGGCCGCCGCTAGCGTGGCCGTTGGGCGCGGTGGTGGCTCAGGGCTGCCACGCCGCCCTGGCCGCCTCCCACGCGCACGCCGAGCACCCGGACACCCGCGCCTACCTGCGGATGGGCGGCGCCATGCGCACCGTGGTGCTGGAGGTGCGGGGGAGCGCAGGGTGTGTGGGGTGGGAACGGCTTGGGAGGAAAGGGACCTCAAAGCCCAACCAGTTCCAACCCTTCTGCTATGGGCAGGGACACCTCCCACTAGATCTAGGTGATCTAACCCCCATCCAACCTGGCCTTCAACACCTCCAGGGATGGGGCAGCCACCACTTCTCCGGGCAACCTGGGCCAGGGATTAACCGCCCTCACAGCAAAACATTTCTGCCTAAGATCTCATCTCAATTTCCCCTCTTGCAGCTTCACATCGTGCCCTTCATCCTATCCCTGCACTCCCTGATCACAAGCCCCGCCTCAGCTCTACTGGAGCCCCTTTCATAGAAACATAGAACCACCAGGTTGGAAAAAACCCACCAGATTATCGACTCCAACCATTCCCATCAACCACTAAACCATGCCCCTCAGTACCTCATCCACCCGTCCCTTAAACACCTCCAGGGAAGGTGACTCAACCACCTCCCTGGGCAGCCTCTGCCAGTGCCCAGTGACCCTTTCCATGAATTTTTTTTTTCCTAGCGTCCAGCCTCAGCCTCCCCAGGCTTGAGGCCATTCCCTCTTGTCCTGTCCCCTGTCACTTGGGAGAAGAGGCCAGCTCCCTCCTCTCCACAACCTCCTTTCAAGGTAGTTGTAGAGAGCAGTGAGGATTGCTTGTCCTTCCAACCCAAACTGTTGTGTGATTCTAGGAACCTCCTTTGGCATCATCTCTCCAGCATGCTGGCTCTTTTCCAGCCCGGTGTGATGCTAAAGAGAACACCTGCTGATGGAAACCACTTGAGGGGGGTTTCCCTGCTCCTTCAGTCCTGAAATATTTGCATTTGTGCGATGCAGCTGCTTGAAATGAAAACCAGAGACCACAAAGCTGAAAGTCAAACCTAAGGCACCAGTCCCAAGCGCTGACCCCAGGGCTTAGTGCTGGGACCAGTTCTGTTTAATATTTTTAATCCATGATGTGGATGAGGGGATTGAGTGCTCCCTCTGTCAGTTTGCAGATGACACCAAGTTGGGTGGGAGTGTTGGTCTGCTGGAGGGCAGGAAGGCTCCACAGAGGAATCTGGACAGGCTAGAGCCACGGGCTGAGGCCAAAGGGATGAGGTTCAACAAGGCCAAGTGCTGGGTCCTGCACTTGGGTCACAACAACCCCACACAGCACTCCAGGCTTGGGGAAGAGAGGCTGGATAGCCACCTACCCCAGACCTTCCAGCAGGCTCTGTCTCTCCGCAGGCTCCAGATGAGGCTGCACTGAGGGCACTGGCAGAGACCCTGACCCAGCACAGCATTGATCACGCTCTGTGGATGGAGCAGCCTGAGAACGTGCCCACCTGCCTGGCACTCCGGCCATACCCAAAGGACCAAGTGCACCAACACCTGAAGAAGTTCAAGCTGCTGAAGTGAGCGTGGCGGGGGATAGTCTGCTCTCCAAGGAAAGGTGCCGTATTTCAGGAGTGCTGCGCTCGTGTTTGACACATGTGACCTCTCCTTACCTGGCAAGAGCGGTCGCACAGTGTGGAATGACTCTTTAGTGGAGAGGATTAAATGTTATCTGTGTAGAATATGAGTGTGTTTTGTGTTAAGCTCCTTGTACGTCTTCCCCTTTCCAGCACAGGCAAAAATTTCAGGTTCTGTCACATTTTAAAAATGTCTCTATGGCTTTTTAGAGTGACGTTTCCATTGGAGTGTCACCATCCTGGGCTGCATCCAAAGAAGCGTGGCCAGCGGTTCGAGGGAGGCGATTCTCTCCCTCTACTCCACTCTTGTGAGACCCACTTGGGAGTCCTGTGTCCAGTTCTGGAATCTCCAACATAAGAAGGAAATGGAACTGTTGGAGTGAGTCCAGAGGATGCCACAAAGCTGATCCAAGGGCTGGAGCACCTCCCAGATGCAGACAGGTTGGGAGAGGTTGGGTTGTCCAGCCTGGAGAAGAGAAGGCTTTGGGGACACCTTACAGCAGTCTTCCAGTACTTGAAGGGGGCCTACAGGAAAGCTGGGGAGGGACTTTTTCCAAGGGTCTGGAGTGCTAGGATGAGGGGGAATGGCTTTAAATTGGAAGGGGAAGGTTTAGATTTGACATTCGGAAGAAATTATTCATGCTGAGGGTGGGGAGGCCCTGGCCCAGGTTGCCTATGGAAGCTGTGGCTGCCCCATCTCTGGAGGTGTTCAGTGCCAGGTTGGATGGGGCTTGGAGCAACCTGATGCAGAGGGAGGTGTCCCTGCCCATTGCCAGGGGTTGGAACTGGCTGGCCTTTAAGGTCCCTTCCAACCCAAACCATTCCACAATTCCATGAAACCAAAAGCTTGAGCTCAGCAAGTGGGACCTGGCTTGAGGCACAGTTGGTGGCTCTGGTCTTCCCTGCAGATTTACAGATTCTCCTTCTGGTGCAGCCTCTCCCAGCTACACCCCTCACTTCACAGCTGTGTCATTTTTGCCTCCTGCACCAGGAGGCCAATTTCTCCGTGTTTTTTATTCATGCAGAACCAGGTGCTGAACCGCTGCTGGGACCCACGCGAACAGCAGACGGCAGCATCAGCCAGCGAACTGGGATGCGCTGCAGCCCTCATCCCGCTACGTTAGGCCTCCTTTGCAGCAGAAATATTTGAAATGAGCCAATTAGTTTGAAAAAACCTGCACTGTCAGCTAGAATCGCGTGTGCCTCGCCAATCCCTGTCCGGGTCGTCCTGGTTCCAATTGCTCCTTTGCTGTTTCTTTGCAGCCTGTAGACCAACGGAATGTAATAAACCCCTTCTTCCCTCTATCCACCACCCCACTCTCTGCTCCAGCAGTGAATTCGGGGACCGAGAACCCCGCAAAGACAGATTTCTATTTTCTCTACAGCATTTTGGGACTCAAGATGCTGGTTTGCACTTTAAGACGTTGATTTTTGCAGCCACGCTCTTCGCCCCAAAGGGCCCTGGTCACACTCCACCATCTTCTCCTCATCACAGAAACAACAAAACATTCGCTGGCAACTCTTCTTTTTTTGTTTGTTTGTCATCTTTAACTCTTGCAAATCAACATTTTTCCACACACCAGCACAATTTGCAGAGGGGAGGGAAAAAATCCCTCCCCTTGCCCCCTCCCAGCAAAATCCACAGTGAATATGAAAAGAGACCCCAAACTAAGAGAAAAAATAAATTTATACAGAGCTCAGAGCTATTTACAGTGAAAGGCTCAAGGGGGGAAAAAAATAAGCTATCTCCCAGCAGAGAATTCAATTATTATTATTATTTTATTATTATTATTTTAAATAGTTTAAGCTACCTCAGCCGTTAAACACAATCAAAGCAGAAAGAACTGACTGCTTAATTTTATTTAATATTTAATCAGAAAATTTTATCTACAGTAATTGACAGAACCCCTCCCCCCAGCCTTACCCCTAAAAATTATTGCAGGTTTTTTTCCCCCAAACTGTTCTTTTTTTTTTGTCTTTTTTAATGTATTTTTTTTTTCCTCCTGCTGCAATATACACATTGGAGCCCCCCTCCCTGTTTCGCTCGGAGGCTTTTGAAACCGGCATAAAACGTGGAAAAAAAAATGTTGGGTCAAAATACTCTGATTTTTTTTTTTTTTCCTCTTTAAAACTGACAAACTCACGATTGCTAGAAAAAGCTGATTGTACGCACAAGCGGGCTGGGGCGGAGGGGAAGAGACCGGGAGGGGTTGTTTAAGCGTGAATTTAAAAAAAAAAAAACGGCTTTTCCTGCAGAAATCCAGCGCCGATCCCCTTCCGTGCCCCGCGCCGAGACGTGATCAGTGACAGATCCAGCTGAAACTGAGCTTCCTCCTCCTCCTGCCTCCGCCGCAGTCCTCCAGCTGCCTTCTTCTTCCCCCCCCTCCCCGAGAAACCTTCCTCCAGGTTAAGAAGCCAGCAAAATGATTACAAAAATAAGAATCATCTGTAAGTTTGGCTCGAGAAACCAAACTGTCCCGCCTCGGCGCTTTGCCGACATCCAACGCTTTTGTTTTGTTTTTTGTTTTTTTTTTTTTAGAAAAAAAAAAGCCAAAAGGGGAAAAAAAAAAAGGGGGGGATTAAAAAAAGGAGGGGGGGAAGGAAGGGGGAAAAAATAAAATGAGGAGGGAGAGGGAGTTTAAAAAAGGGGAGGAACAAAATAAGGAGGGGGGGAAAAGGAATTAAAAAAGGGGAGAATAAAAGAGGAAAAATAAAAAGGGAGGAAAAGGAATTAAAAAAGGGAGGGAGGAAAATAAAAGGGAATTAAAGGAGAAAAATTAGAGGAGAAAAATAGGAAATAAAAAGGGGAAAAAGGAATTTAAAAAAGGGGGGAAGTGCGAAGGGAGCGAAATAAAAAGGGGAAATAAAAAAAAGAGGGAAAAGGGAGGGGAGCAAAATAAAAAGGGGAAAAAACGTTTTTAAAGGAGAAAGGGAGAGAAAAATGAAAAGGGGGGCAAAATAAAAAGGNTAATATATATATTTATATCTCTCTGTAGGTCGTCTTTTGTGTTTGCAATTTCACATTCCTCGCAAAGCAGTTATTCAGTCAATAGCTGCTGAAGGAGGCTCTTCTGCTGGCCCGGCGGCGGCGGCGGCCCCGCGGCGTTCTTGGCAGCACCCAAGGGAGCCGGTGGGTTGAGGTAGGGATCTCCTACCAGATTCACTGTACACTGCACGTCGGCGAAGACCTGAACCTGTTGTACCTGCTGGGACACAAAATAGAGGGGGGAAGAAAAAAAAAAAATGGATTTAGCAAGGCCGGGGTAGGGTTCTGGCGGCAGCGGAGCTGGGAACTACGTGAAGTGGAAACTCACTAGAGAACTTCCTCTAGTCTGGAGCCACCCCAGAGAAGAACTCTTCGGTCTTCTTGTCCTATAAAAAGAAAACCGCTGCAACTCATTCGGCTCGGCGAGGTTCATAACGTTGCTCATCAAAAAAAAAAAAAAAAAACCGGAAAAATGGATCTTTTTTTTTGGGGGGGAAAAAAGGCCCCCAGCTTGGCGTGAAGGGGCTGCGGCGCAGTGGCCGTGCCGGTGGTGTGGGGTGGTGGTGCTGAGCGAGGTCCAGCGCGGCTGTTTGATCAGAATTAAGAGGTTTGGTGTGTCCCGGTGTGTCCCTATGGAACCAAAGCTGTTGCTATGGGGAAGGGGGAGGTGATGCCGTGATGCTGGCGGGTGCTGGATGAGCTAGGGATGAACTGGATCGTTCCCGGAGCTGGAGGCGAGCGGCTGGGCGCGCTTTGGCGATGCTCAGAGGGCTGGGCAGCGTCCAGCAGTGCTGCCTGCAGCGACGGGCACTGCTTGCAGCAACGGATGCCACCCCCGGAGCCTCCCCCATCCAAATTTCCTTTAACGTGGTGGCCTGGCGGCACAGGGACCATGGGCCACTTTGGTGATGGCTGAGCCTAGGAAAGAAACCCTCCGGAGCCACAGCCAGCCAGGCTAAGGGGCGTTTAGCACCAAGACATTTATTTTTTCCAGTTCAGCTGTGGCATCACCGTTCTTCTGTGCCAGCAACAAGGCCAAAAACACTCAAGGCAGCGGCGTGAGCTGGGAGACAAAGAGGACACTGATGTCACCCAGTGCTGGTGGGACCACGGTGGCTGCAACCCAACCCTGCTAACCAGGGCTGGTCCAGGCAGAAACCAAGCATGCCAAGCCGGAATGGCCAGGGCCGTTTGGCCTTTGCCAGGGAGGGGGAGAATCTTGTCAAACTCCTCGGGATACCTGAGATGTGCTTAGCAGTTTCTTACTGACCTGCGCCCCATCTGCTTCTGTTTTCAAAAGGTCAGTGGAGGAAAGCTGGTTGCAGTAAAGGCCCGCAGGTCTCAGTGCTGGGTCATTTACCTGTCAAAAAAAAGCAAGATCCAGGCTCAGCTGGTGCTTCCAGACACTGAAGGGGCACTCGCTGCCCTCTCAAGATGAGTTCCGGGGATGAGGCAGCGCGGGGGAACCTGCCAGCATCCACCGTGTGCACTGTGAGATGAAGATTTCTGGGGCATCGGTGAGGGATCCCATTGGCATCCAGGACCTGTTTCACCTTTGTCCCCACCTCCTACCCTTTTCCCCTGGGCTGTTCTTGCTCCAAGGGAGCAAGGAAACACCACCCAGTGGCCTGGTGACAGGGACAAAAGCCAACAGCTCAGCCCGTGCAAGCAGCCAGCTCACAGCAGGGACAGCCTCCTTCCCTGCCGAGCCCCACAGCTACTCCCTAGGGAGACTGCAAGCCCCAGCCCATAATATCCCATGCAAAATCAACAAGCCAAGCATGTCCTCCAGGAGCTTAACGGCGCTGAGACAAATCCCAGCTGCTGGAAACACGGGAAGCAGCTTGATCTGGCCCAGGGAGACTTTCTCCAAAGGGCTCGGGGCTTCGGGTTGGAGCTGTGCAAGGGTCCCATATCCAACTGTTTCCATTCCCCATTCCCAGCTTTCACAGCTCCGCAGGGATGCACGGCCACACGTGGACCCACCACCAGTCCCACTGCAAGGGCTGGAGATGCACAAGGACACCCCGGAACATCCAAAGAGCGGCAGCCAGACCTTTCCCCCTTCGCCCCTTCAGGCACCGTTACCTCCAAAGCCAGGGGAGTCCCAGACCCCTGGGAGCTGCCTGCCCATCCCAGGAGCAGGAACGGGCTGGGACTGACCTGCTCCGAGCACATGGAGTTCATCCCAGGCATCTGCAGCGAGTTCATCTGCATCTGTCCAGCCATGGGGTTCATGTTCTGGACGTTGGTGTTTCCTCCTGCCATGGAGACGGTGATGCTCATGTTGTTGTACATTCCCTGCTGAGCGGGTGCCGGCTGGCTCTGCCCCGCTTGGCCAAATACACTGGAAAGAGAGAGAGGAAAAGGCATTACCCGGGTGTGTTGAGCAGCAAGAGGCACCTGGAGGTGTGTGCCGACCCTGGCCTGAGCTGCAATGGCCTCTTGGTGACCACCAAGACC
>WAAB01008352.1:0-72961 GCA_013389865.1 Piaya cayana
GGAATGGACCTCTGGAGATCATCCCCTTCCTTCTGCTGACATTAGGATCTTGCTTTGGGCTCCAAATACCCAGATTTCCTACAGGAGAACAATATTACCTAACCTATGTGTTTTATGTAGGAAAGAGCCCACCAGCCCCTTGGGAAGGTCCTGATACCACCTTGCCCAGCCTTGCTTGCCACCCCATTGGTTCAGCCAGGACTGTCGTATCTTTGGAAAAGGACTGTTACTCTTCAGAGCACAGGAGCTGGCTGGGCTCTGCTGGATAGTGCTTATCTCTTGATGTCTATAGCTGGTGAAGGTTGTTAAGGCATGAATTCCTCCTTGATTGTCAGCGGAGATGAGGAGACAAGGTTTGGGGCGCTGCTGCTGCACAGACCTCCGATGGGTCCTGGGGTGCCGACGGTTGGTGGAGTCGGTGTGGTTGTGCTGGTGGGTTGGCTTTGCTGCTGCATCTTCTTTTTGTTCACCTTCCTCTCCTTTGCCCTCCGATTTTGAAACCAGATTTTCACCTGCAAAAAAAGGCAAAGACAGGGGATAGATGCAACCAAGGGTGACAATCCCCAGGGTCCCCCAGGGCAGGGGAGCCATCCTAGGGTTTGGAAGAGAAGGAAGATCCACAGAGCAAGGTAGGACCACTGCTGTCAGCTTATGCCGCAGCCCTTTCTCTCCCAAACCCTATCTCCACCCAGAGTGTGGGTTTTCCCAGGACTCCACAGCACTGACCTGCCGTTCAGTGAGCCCGAGGGCCGCGGCCAGCTCAGCCTTGCGGCGGATGGTGATGTAGCGGCTGTAGTGAAACTCCTTCTCCAGCTCCAGGCGCTGGTGGTCTGTATACACCACTCGGTACTTGTCTTTTGTCCTGGTCTTGCCTGGCAGAGAGAGCAGAGGTGATCTGAGATGGGACTGAAGGGAGGGGTGGTATCATCACCAAGGACATGCAGGAGCTACATAGCCACCTGTGAAGAGCTCAGGACAAACATGACAATGCCCTGGGGGTCAGAGGAGAAGAGAGTTGTGAGGGTCCTACTGGATTTAATGCCCATCCTGGGTAGAACCAGGGTGATTCTCCATGTCAGAAAGCAGCTGGGTTTGGGGGAAATCCCCTGGTGGAAAGAGCAGAAGGGATTTAGAGATGTACTAAGATAGATGATAACTTCCACATTCCATGACACATGGCCCTGGAGAGGAGCAGAAACACAAGCTCCGTGGTGGGCTGAGGACAAGCTGCCAGTGAAAACACAGCCCTACAGGGCTGAGGGAAGACCAGCTCTTTGCCAGGAAACCTAAATCCAAGATGTCATCAGTGGAAGGCTCTCAAATCAGGACAGGTGAAAGAGGAAACGAGGGATGGCAGCATTTCTGTGCCCCCCGTGGGGGTTATTTTCCTCTTCCTGATAACATGCTCAGATGGAGGGCAGCAGCTTATTTGTTTTGTGCAGTCTTTAAAGATGCACTGAAGAAACCCACACGGTGCCCAAGCACCTCCAGAGACTGGATCCTGGGCCAGACAGGTTTGACTGAAGCCAGCTAAATCTCACCTTAGGGCACAGAGCATGGGGCCATCAAGCACCACCTCTCTGCTCACAAGGCAGCACCTGCCACTTCCTAGAAGGAAGATACAGAAAAGAGTAGCCCAGCCACCTTCTCTGTTAGATTCTTCATTCAATCATATGCATGGAGGGCAAGCTGCAGAGCAAGAGCCAACGGCTTGAACTCTGCCTGGGCTGGAGCTATGGAGAGCGCAGGTGACACTTTGAGGAAGGGTGCCCATGCCCAGCAGTTTGCCAATAAGTCCCTGGTGCTTTCCTCTGCAGAAGAGCCCACGGGCGGGGAATAAACACAGCTGTGAATATTTGCTTCTCCACCCAAAATAACAAAATCCTGTTCCAGGGCATCAGGAGGGATGGAGCCATGCTTTCAGCTGAGCAGCCACTGCCCATCCAACTGGGAACCTGGCCATTTGTTTGCCTGGCAGATACGTTTACCTATCTTCTCCTGAATTTCTGCTGCTGAGAGCAGTTCTGCCATGGGAAGGTGCAGGAGCAAGGCCAGAACTGCTCTGCAGGTTTCCCTGGGGCTTCCCTGGGTGTTCCAGTGTGGGGAACATACAGCCCATCACTGCTGTAGAAGTGCTGAGAGGGATTTCTAGTCACCCAGCAACCTGCATAACCTCCTTTGCAGCATCCTTCAACCAGAAGAGGGGTTCTTTGTTTGGCTGTTACCCTCTTTATCCTTTCCCTGTAACCAGTCATTGGCACATGCATCAGTTTGGGCTAAGTCTGATGGACACCTAGACATATCAGCAATACTATTAGATTCTAACCTGGAAGCAGAAGTGTGAGTACTGCAGAGAAAAACTGTGCTTCAAAGACTCCCAAATGGACTCAGACATCAGAGAATATTTGCATGACAACACCACCACACCCCCCCACACCCCCCCAGGCTGCAGATTGGTTTCTCAACCAACACAATTTTATTTTTAAGGGTATCTGTCCCCTCCCTCCCCATTTTAAGGACGTGGGAACTTTTCTAAGCCAGTTCTTATGCTGAAAGATAAATGTAAAAAGACTTCAGAGACAGGACAACCCATGGACACAGTATACTGCGATGGGGAGAGGGGCTTCCTTGAGGTCATTTCAATTGCAGCATCCCATAGGATGCAAAAAGGCAGCTGTATTTCTACTAAATAAGCAAGGGCCAGCAAAGGTCCAGCTCCTGACACTGAGCACCTACCAGACCATGTGTTGGTAGTGCGTGTGTGCACCCTGGCTGCATGTGGGAGCCACGGTGGGCACAGGACCTGTCTTACCTTGCTGGGATTTGCCCCTGGCTCTCCCAGGCACAAGAGCACCAGCCCTGCAATTCAAGTTAGCACTCAGTTACCATAACTATGTGTCTGTGTCCTCCTGCCCTTGCTCCTTGGAGTAGGTGCTGACACAGGCTCAGTGCAACGTGGGTGGGGTAGTGCCAGCAGTCATCCAGGGTGGCCAAGGGTTCCAGCGTGGTCCCCAAGCCCCACCAAAGCTCTCTAGCAATCCATGGAGGACAGTAGGAGCACGGCAAGAGAATAGAAACCAAATCTCCCAGCATGAGGACTGGGCTTTAGCCATTAACTCATATTTGAGGAATGTGATGAATTCAGTCATCGCTTTAGAAAGCAGGGAGGCCAGCTCATCCTGGGACTGTTTGGAAGTGAACACCTAATCCCTCCTCACCAATGCCAAAAGCAAAGCTGCCTCTGGCCACACAGAGTGACCCTGCAGGTAAAAGCAGGTAAAAAGGGTATTAAAAGGGTAATTTGATTGAGCTAGATGTGTATGGAGATCTCTACAGACACGCAGCTGAAATGCAGCCGTTTAATGTGCGAAAGGTGCATGGCAGCATTGCTGGGTGTTTGTCTCCTCTCCCCATGCTCTCCTCTCCCACAGGACCACTGCCCTTCCCAGGGGGTCGCTCCTGCCTCTCACGGCCCCACAGGGGGAAGGTTTGTGGGTGTGAGAAGGACTGATGCTGCTCAGCCTAGGAGGGATCTTTGCTGAATTGGCAAACACAGGGATTCCCAGGGAGTTACAGAAAAAAACAGACTCACTGGAGGATATTTATGAGGGGTTTAGGAGCTCCATGACAAACCAGGTTCCTTCTGTCTCTGCTTCAGGCTCAGGGACTCCTAGAAGTCTCTTTCTTTCTCATATATATTTATCTTTTTTAAAAAAAAAAAAATTTGAAAGCAAAAACCTTTCTGAAGAGATAATGACTTTAGAATTATCTTATTTGCAAGATTGCTATTTGAATACCACTGCTTGGAGAAAAAAACAGCTGGAAACCAAAGGAACTGACAGATAAAGCAAAATAAATTAATTAAAGAATAAGGAAATAAGGTGGTTTCTGAATACTACATATGCCATGAAATTCAGCAGGAATTATTATTTCCTGCTGCAGCTGTAAACAGATCCATCACAGCTTGTTCTTTGTTATTCCTTCTACACCGTTCATCCTCGACGAAGCCCCTGCTTTGCCTTAGGTCAGTCAGGTACCAGTCGTGTCAGCAAATTGTCACCGTGTGAGATGGGCACCAGTCCCTCTCTGCCCAGTATCAGGTAGCAGAAACTCAAAGCGAAAGGCTCGCAACTGAGCCAGAGATGGAAAGTTATTCATATCAACTAATTGCTGGTTTCAGTGATGTTTGCTGAATTCGGGAACGTATTGTGGGTGATTCATGAAGAAAAGAAAAGGACTCAAAGAAATACTATTGACAATGAATAATTCAGCTACCTTGAATATGAATGCTGGGTTACACTTAATTCTCTCCTGGAGACTTTTTATGGCTCTGTGAAAGGAAAAAGGAAATTTGGAATGAGCTAGCCTGGCTCCTTATGGGGAGCCCTCGTACCTCTGGGGACAGCCTGGTGCCACAGTGGGGAGCACAGCCAAACAGAGGGATGGAGCTAGCTCCGCAATTCCAAGGGAGCCCATCGAGGTTGGACTGGGCTGTCCCACAGCCAGGATATCTAGGAGCTGCTGCACCAGTAGGGACTGTGGATGGGGTGTACAGAATGCAAAAGGGGTGCTGGTAATGCTTCCTGGCACTGTAGCAAGCCCCTTCCAGCCCTACTATGCATTTCAAGTCCCTTCTGCTTGTCCCCAAAAGACCAGGCAAAGGAACTGCTCGGGCAGCCAAATGGAGCCCTTCACAGGGCCAGTGGGAATGGTTTTGGCTTTGGTATCAAGGCAGGGCCAGTGGCTGCGTGGGGAGAGGGTATCATTACCACTGTTAATGTATAACCCTAATAGCACTCACCTGAGCCATGATTAGATAAGGGAATAGCTTTAATGTGCTGTGCAAACCCCAAAGGACGCGCTCCCGAGTGTGCACGCACACGCACTGGTACACACATGGGGGGACAGGGTCCTGACCCCCAGCCCTGCCCCTGGGATGAGAAAATCAAACCAGATCCCTGAGCCCACCTTCCCAGGCTCTGTGCCCTCATGGCCACAGAAGATACTGCCAGTGAGGTGACTCACCCCCTCCAGCCCTGGTGTGCTCAAAGGGGGCTTTCTATAAGCAACAGCCCCTCAACACCCAAACAGACAGGCAGTATAGTGTGTTATGAGGCTGCTGTTGACCAGCTCTAAGAAGAGCTGGTGTAAAGGTTTGAGTCAAAAAAAACCAAAACAACAAGAGGCTCGTTCATATCAGTGAGAAAAGAGACTGCAGGGAAGCAATGGTACCCTGACAGGAGGTAGAAAGTAGTGAAGGAGCAAGAGCTTGCGTACATTTTCTGAAGCCTGTCATTTCCCCTGTCTCATAGAACAAAGCACCCAGCCCAGTGTGCCCAGTGTACCCAGTGTAGCTAAGAGGGGGTCAAGTCAGCTCCAAGCAGCAGGTCTCTATCCACAGGACACAGCAGGAGCAACACAGGTGCCAGAAGCAAGAAGCATAAACCCGCACAGTTTTCTAAAGGTCTCTATTTCACAGGTCAGAGCAGCTCAAAATTGCAGCGTCTGCAAACCCTGGCTCCGTGGAAAGCTGCTTTGCAGCCATCAAGGCTTTGATCAGGCCAGCAGCTCCCTGGAGCAGCTGAGACAGTAGCCCTCCGTGGTGCTGGCTGTTGCGCCCAGCTGCAGAGGTCCCTGAAACCTGGGAACATGGGTGTGATGCACAGTACTTTGCACTGGAGGTGCTGGCGTGACGGATGGAGGTGTTGCTGCCAGACCCACTGGCCCTGCGGTCGCCCAGCAGCTCTGCACGCCCCGCTGCGTGGCAGCTCCTCGCATCACTGGCATGAAAAGTGTGGGCAATGTGCTCCCAGAGCTGCCCTGCATGGTCTCACCTTCCTGGCGAAGCTCTGGTCATGCATCAGCTCCATCTGTCTGTACTGGGTGCCTGGTTCCACACTATCTGATGGCACCACAGCATTTCAGTGCTGAATAATGTCAGGTGAGAAAGTCCTATCACCAGTGAGGATGAACAGAAGAACTCATCCACATTGAAGTTAAAGTCCAGCAAAATGGGGTGCAAGGCTGTTCCCTGTGGGAGAGGTGCTTTCTCTCCATGATAAAGCTGCTTCATTCTGAATAAGCAGCACCTACTTGCAATGAGGATTAAAAACTTTCCATCACAGAAATTCTGCTCCATCAGAATTCCTCCCCAGGGTAAGCATTAAGTAAATCTTGTCCCCACCCCGCCATAGCTGGCAGAGCGATGCCCCATGACAGAGACCCCAGGCCCAGGAGAGGGTTGGAGTCAGCTCTGAATGCTCAGGAGCCTCCAGGCTGGCTGGCGTCACCCACATCTGGCAGCCAGATGTGTTCCAGCTGCCGCTGTACAGAGGGGTTGATGCTCCCTCTGCCGAGCAGAGACGATGGCAGCCGCACTGCGCAACGGTGATGCTGATGCTTGGGACAGAGAGAGCCCAGCTCGTTTCACTGTGCCTGAACCTACTGGAAATGGGAATTCCAAAGTCTGCTCCAATAGCAGCAGGGATTGAGCCCCCCAGCATCCTCCCTCTGGTCCCCGCCCCATACTCGTTTGCTGTCCTTCCTCCTCCAGCTCCAACACCCACGCTCCTCTGTGGCCAAGCGTGGGGGATAAACCCGAGCTCTCCACCCTCCCTGTGTGCTGGGAACCATCAGGTCAGGATTTTCACAAGCCTTCCCATGCATGTTTCAATACCTTCAGCTTTTTTTCAGCTCCGCTGCAGGAAGCAGAGGGGTGATGGATGGGAAAGACCGACACGAGGCAAAGGAGCAGAGCCATGTGGCTTGGTTTATCACCGCCGGTGAGAAGGGAGCCCCTCTACAGGGCAATCCCTCACAAGATCCCTCTATGAGATCATTCATCTGCTAAAGGGCATTGGATTTAGATAACTGCTTGGTGTCAAATTCGTATATGAGAGGAACCACCCCACTTCGTACATACTTAATGTCAGCACTGTGGAGGGAGTGGGTGCTAGATGAACCCTCACCCAACAGACCCTGCCAAGGTTTCCCCAGCTCTGCTTTGCAACGGAGAAACAGGCATTTCAGAGCTGCTGGGTTGAAGGCAGGATTCATCTGTGCCCACAGGCACTGGGGGACCCTTTGAGGAGCCCAGCAACCCTCCTGCCCCCAGGTGAACATGGCTGTTCACCTGACAATGACCCAGCCTGGGGACTACTTGCTGGTGACAAGGACTTCAGAGCAAAGAGCAATGCTCCCATGGTCAGATTCGTTTTGATACCTTGTGCACTGGAAATGTTTCACTTAGCCATGTGGCTTGCCCTGACAGCTTTATAGTCTCCTGTGCAGAGAGGATTGAGCTCTGTGCTTCTGAAAAAGCCCCAAGCTATAAGTGAGTGTGCTTGGCTGGGAGTTGCTTATCTGGGCATTATGAGACTGGCAGAGCTGGCAGCAGACTGGTTGCTGGAAAAGGAATAGACAGGGAAGAGCTGGATCTGGAGAGCATAGAGGTGCACAGGAGCATAGATCTGGCTGGGGTGTGTGCTCCCAGCAGAGCAGGACAGAGTCAGCTCTGTCCCCATATATGTGGGGCAAAGGCACCCCTCTCCCAGGAGGTGCAAACCCCATAGAAATAAGGAGCAGGTTTCCAGGGCTTTCAGCAAGCTGTCAGTTTTCCGTCACAGTCTTGTGTTCTTGGACATAGAATCATAGAATCATAGAAAAACCAGGCTGGAAGACACCCACTGGATCATCGAGTCAAACCATTCCCATCAAACATGGAGCAACACAACAGGAGATGCTTCAGCCCCATGGGCAACAGCCTGAGACAAGAGTCTCCCAGCCCTGTAGTGAGTCAACCCTTTATTTTGGCAACTGGCAGATTCCTTCAGTTGCTCCCATGGTTTTATGATTACCGAGCCAAGCGCCGCCAGCCAGGCTCCTGTGCCGGGTCGAAGACTGCACCAGCGCAGGAGGGCAAGGAGTGCCAGGGTGCCGCACAGGCTGGAAACAGCCTGTCTCAGAGCATCACCTTCACGCCACCCCCTTGGTACTGAGCCTTGATCCAGCTTGTCTGGATCGGCTGGGTGGATTTGGTCTGCTCATGGCTAGAGGAGGACAGCAGAGGTGGTATTGGCTGGGCACAAGGACCCCTCTCTCCCTTCACAACTCCTTACTGCTGGACAGCACAGGGAAGGATGAGGCTCCTTATCCAGGCGATCACAAAGCTAACAGGACTGGGGTGGGCGTCCTTGAGAGGTCCCATTGGCCAGGGGTTTAAAGTGTTCCTCTGTTAATCCCAGGGTATTAGCCAGCCAAGCCCATCACGTAGGTACGACCAGCGTTCCAGGGAAGTCCTTTTTTGTTCAAGAAAAGTAAATTCTAGGAAAGTTTGAAAGGTCTGTACCTTGGCCAGCAGGCTAAGTGATCAACAAATCCCAGAGGGGGCCAGGAGCAGGTTGTGAGTTAATAATTCAAAGGGAGAAGTCCAATGGGGCTCAATGCATGCACACAGAGTGACTCAGGGGAGAAAAGGGTCTCATGGGGAGCAACCGTGTCCTAAATAGTGATTCCCCAAGGAGGGACTGTCTGGGGAAATGCACCATATTCTAGCCACCACCATCACCCCAAAATCTACCGTGCATGGCATGCAGTTGGGTCACTGTCCCTAGATGGATTTAAAAGACAGGTAGATGATGTGCTCAGGGATCTGATTTAGTAGTGGACAGGTATGGCTGGACTTGATAATCTCAAAGGTCTTTTCCAACTAAGTGGTCCTATGTTTCTATGAACCCTGCCTGTCCATCGAAAATGCTTCTCTATCTCATTAACAGGCTTTTTACTCTTTTCTCCAGCTTTCATGGACCTCACTAGGGCTGAACAGATAGAGCTGGAAAACAGAGATGGATATAATGAACACTGAGATGGAAAACTGCACACCCATCGAATCACCACTCACCCATGCTTGGAGCATCACTGTTCATTCTCCATCATCCCCAAAACTGCTGAGGCACCATGGGCACAGATACCACACAAAGCCCTGAACATATTCCCCTCCTGGAGGGATGCCCCAATGGCACTTTCACTTGCAATATTTAGCACTGTGGCCCTGGCTCAATTAGTGACCTAAAAGCCAGACCTGAGGCAGTATCTGAGGATTTACATAACTAACGAGCAGAGGGTGAATTTCAAAGTTCATCCAGCCACCATTTCCAGCCACCTTCCTGAGCTTTTTATAGAGCAGGGGTGCAATTCACAGGGAAGTTTGCAAATAATTGTGAATAAGGAGGAAGCATGAGGCTCTGACACGCTGCTCGTGAAGATTTTATGAGCAGAAAAAGAGGTGACATTGGGGAGAGAAATGAGGCCTGGGGACGTCTTCCAGCTTGGTTCCCTTTAACTCCCAGTTTCCAGCAACCAGCCCTCCAGCACTGCAGTCCCTTCTGTTGTGAGTTATCTTGGCTCAGCTGGGTAAAGCACGCATGCATTTAGCAACAGGTATATAAAATCATCCCCCCGTAAAGCCTGACTCTGCAGTGAGTCACTGGGAGATCTCTCATTGATTTTTCTCAGGCTCTGGATCGCATTTGCAGAAGCCCCCAACAGAGTCATATTCCCTGTATAACATTTTCTCTCACCACCGTGCAGCTCTTACCCAAAAGCTTTCAAGCTGCTGCCAAGAGCTGTTTATACAAGGCAAGACAGAGAGGGAACCTTAATTTACAACCCTCTGAAGTATTATGATTTATAGCATTTGCAATGAAACTGTTGATATTTGTAGCGAGAAAGTCCGCGCATTCATTTCCTACTCCCACTGCCGTGAGATGGGTAGTTAATCAGTCCAGACTGATTAAAGTCTAGTTTATTGATTTCAATAAAACGATTCATCTAAGAATTTCACTCTTATCTATGTCAAACCCATCTCTGCCCTGCTTTCTTTCAAACTTAATGGAGAAAGGCTTTTTTTTTTTTTTTAATTTAAAGGGCATCCCTGGAAAACACAGGCTTTATCCCCGCATCTCCCAGCACACACTCTCAAATCCTGCAGATGCTTGGTATCAGCAGTGCTGGGCTTGGACTCAGCAGAGGTACAAGGATTGGTCCCTAATCTGCAAGTTTCTTGAAAAGGGGCCTTGCTGGTCATCCAAGATGGGGAAGCACCCACAAGAAAGGGGCTTTCACCCCAGCACCCATCCCTCATTGCTTGGGCTAGGCTCACGCATCTCCTCCATGTAAAAGGAGAACAAGGATGATTTATTTGTCCCTTTGTTTGTATTTAATCTAAGAGATACAAACTAAGACACTAACGATCTTTTTCCAGAATTCAATCAACTCAATTGTCATCTAACTCAATCAGAGGTACTTTCAAGCCCCTGCTTTATCTTGGCCCCACTGCTGGGTGTAAAACTGTGCCCTTGATCTGGAGCAAAGTTATGTTGATGTCTTTCTCCCCTTGTTAATTTTCCATCCCACCTCTCCCCTCAGAAGAAACTGAGATGTTTGGACTTATGAAACCTGCAGAAATGGTGTTGTCCCTGCTGTCCGGGGTGGCTGCAGGATGATACCTAGTTCCAACCCAGAGCAGTGGGAAGCACTCAGCCCTGGCACACCTATAGTCTCCATCACTGCCTACAGGGTGAGGCATTTTTCTGAAATACATATATTCAGTGCTAAAAATGCAATGGAAAATACCAGTCTGCCTCTCTCCAATTCTTTCCAGCCCAGAGATAGTTTTTTTCCATTTATTGGGATGTTCTGACTGCTTTATAACAACAACTGGTCCAATGGGACAGCCCCATCCCTGCCACAGAGATCTGGTGAACACAAGGAGCTGTTTTCCATGCTGGAACACCCCAAGCACCTCTGCATGTGCCCCTTGCATGAGGGTTTCTACACAAGGCTTGGCCAGCCCCACACAGGCATAGCGGGGAGCCAGAAACAAGTCTCTCACACCAGGAGATGTTTAGATTGGATATTAGAAAAAAATTCTTTACTGAAAGAGTGGTCAAGCATGGACATGGCGGAGCCACCATCCCTGGGGGATTTCAAAAAACGTCTAGATGTGGCACTTCATGACATGGTTAAGTTGGCATGGTGGCGCTGGGCTGACAGTTGGACTGGATGAACTTAGAAGACTTTTCCAACCTTAATGATTCAATGATTCTAAAATTGGAGACACTTTTCAAACAGAGAGCCCTGGCCCTGATGCTGGGGATATGGGGCAGCAGTAGTCAAAAAAAAAAAAAAAAAAGCACGCTGAGAGGTGCCCGGAGCCACTTCTGTAGCGAGTTTGGCTCCAACTGTGCTCTGCAGAGATCATGGCCAGGGTGGGTGGTGGATCTGGTCAAGCCCAGGGTGCAGAGGGTCATGGTGTGGGCAGGACAGGCTGGTTGGGTGGGCAAGGACAATCCCAGCCTGGGGGAGGAAGATGAAAGGGTGCGGGCAGGGCAGGACAAAGGGCCCCGCACCTCACCTCTCCACCAAAGGAGCCGGCCACCATCTCCATCACAAAGCAAATCCCTTGTCAATTTGGGCTGGCCCCTAGGGGGGATCTGCCCACAGCCTTTGATGTGGGCAGGGGGCTGGGGTCGCCCAGACACTTCCCTCCCGTCCCCCAGGTCAGGAGTTCAGTGGGGACAGGACCCCAGGGGCAGGGGGACGGGACCCTAGAGACAGCAGAACCACCTGGTGCCCAGCTCAGCAGGAGGTGGGGAACCCATGCTGGGTGCTGCACCCAGAGCTCTCACATGCCCCCTCCACGTGGCATCGTCCCCCAACGCACCCCAATTTGGACACGCACCATGTGTGCACGCACACTGCACCTTGCACATGCAGCACCTTGCACACACACATCGTGCACACACGGACGCTGCACCTCACACACACGCCGCACCTTGCACTCAGCACACAGCCCTTTGCATGCACACACAGAGTACGTGGCATCCCACCTACTCACTCACTGGCACTGCCTATAGAGCTAGGCATGAATTCTGCTCAGGGGACCTTGCACGTATGCATGGAGCCTGCAGCACCTCGTGTGCGTTGCACACACCTTGCATGCATGCACACAGCACACGCTGCACCTTCCCTCCGCGTGTATGCGTATGGTACCTTTCCTGCATGTGTAGACACACACACTCCACAAGCACATGGCACAAGGCATCTTGCACATGCAGAATCATAGAATCACCAGGTTGGAAAAGACCCATTGGGTCATCGAGTCCAACCATAAACAGTATCACCCAAACAGGGACTCTCACGCTCAGCTGCACGCCAGTTCCCAGGTGTGAGCACACCTTATGCCCATCATGTGCCCACCCTTGCACAAACAGGACACCGAGTCCAGCAGCCCCTCAGGGCTGGCAGAACCCCCAGATCCCAAGGGGTTCTGGCTCTGCTTGTCCTACCCAGCAGCACAGGCATGGGCAGTGGTGCAGGGGCAGAGACTGGCTGGGTAAAAGGACTTTCCAGCCATTTAACCCCAGCTGCTGGCAGGGCCAATACCCTCTCTGCTAATCCCTGGCCTCTGCCACCTTGGCCATGGGGTCCCCTTGCTCTTTCGGGAGCAGACACCACACCGAAGGCAGGCCAAGAGCACTGTCCCTCACGGCAATCCCCTTGCCAGGAGAGTCACAGAGCAGAATCCATCCCTGTAGGACTTCAAGCCCGGGATCCCTCTGCATGGATGAAGGCCCAGGGGTGCAGAGCTGGAGATTTCCTTACCGTTACTGCTGGTGCTGGGGATGCTGCGTCTCATCCATTCATACGGGGTGCGTCTCTGGGCATTAGGGGAGAGCTGGGGGACCGAGCTGCTGATGGGTGGAGGCAGGAGTCCAGACCCCGGGGGCTGCATGGGGTTAAAATCTGGGGGGCTGAATCCAAACTGCCCTGGGCTGGCAGTGGAAGGCGCCACGGCGGTCCCGTAGGAATGCCAGTCCTCCTTGGCTGGAGTGTACGGAGAACCCCAAGCAGCTGCAGGCTGCCCGTGGTGGGGGTCGTTGTTAATTCCCGGCACATGGTGGTAGCTGGCGAAGTCCGAGTACTGAGGTGGCCCCGGCACATAATTCTGTGGGTTGAGGTTGAGACTGGGATGCCGGACAGGGCTGGGATACATGTTGGTGTCCTTATCCAAAAGATAGCCTACATACATCTTCACCGGCCGTCTCGGCGCACATGCTGTGCCGCTGTGCCACCGGCTGTGGCCGGGCTTGGTTTGGTGGGGAGGCAGCGGCCCCTCCTTCGCTGCTGCTCACCTGGGCGCCTTGGGGAGCTGTGTCCTGGGCCAGGCACCTCCCTGCCCACAGGCTTTTATTGGGCCCAACCTCTCGCAGCATTTGCATTGAAAGGCAGGCTTGCATTTCAAAGTGCAGGAACCCCCTGGCTGGAGAGGGGGCGAATTCAAGCCTCCCACCCCGGCTGTAGGGAGGCCAAGGCAGTGGGTGACTCCGGACCCCACATCCCCTCCACCATCACCACCCTACAGCTGTACTCATGCCACCAGCCATGGTTCCCTTGTAGCAGCCGGCTTCGGGGACGCTAGGGTGTCACTAAGGATGCCCCAAGGGAGCCCACCCCACCTTTGCTGTCATCCATACCCCAGAAGCAGGGTAGTTTGGGTTGAGCCCTCATGTTAAAGCCCAGCTGCAGGCAGGGACAAGATGTGCCAGGCTGCTTTCAGCCCTGTCACCATGCTGGGGGATGCCAGACCCTCAGTCTGGGGTGGTTCTTTCCCACACCCCCTGCCAGCATCCACCTGAGTCAGAAAGAGGAGGATGGTGGGGAGGGAAGGCTCTGGGTTGCCCTGCACTTACTTCATCCTGGAGTAAACCCACTCCTCCAAACACAATAGCAAAACCTCAGCCTGGCTCCACAGAGCCTGACAGACAGACAGAGCCAGCTGTGAGCAGGGGGAATGCCCTCACTCGGGACCAGCGGGAAGTCCCTTGGCTCCGATATGGCTCCAAAGGACTCACATCCCTGTGATAGGAGGGAGTCCACCTGTTTTCTATCTTCAAGAAGCAAAAAGATTCCTGTATGTTTTCTGATAGGGAAAACCAAGCAGAAACAGGACCCTCGTGAAGCCGTGTCTGCCTGCATGGCAGGAGGAGGCCACTGGCCAGGAACACCCTGTGGCAGACATCACCCACCCACCACCCAGCGGGCCAGCAACATCTCTGCTCTGGAGGGGGAAGAGGTGCCAAGGAACATCTCTGTGCCTTCCAGACTAAAACCCCCAAACCATCAGCAGCTGAGAGCCTCCTCCCCACCTGTGTCACATTCTGGTGTCACTGGCCACTGTTGTATCAGAACAGTCATTATTTGATGGCCAATTACAGCAGGGTGTACTGCCACCTCCCCAGGGCCACCTCTGCCCTTTTCTCTGCACCAGCTCCTTCCCCTGCTGGAAACATGAGCAAGACAAGGGCTGGTCGGTCTTCACCCTCCTGGGACAGAAACAGCCTGGAATTTGACAACAACAAACAGAAAAAAATAGGTGGGGGGTGGGGAGAGGGAGAGCAGGGAAAAAGGAAATTTAGAATAAAATAAATAGGGGATAAAAAAAGAGACTTCCAGAGCTTTTTCCTGATATGAATATCAGTCATGGATACCTCATCCTATTGCTCCAACCCCCAATTTTGCCTGAACCAGGGTGAAAATATTACACTGTTGGAGACCTTCGTGCCATATCCACTCCCTGCAAGGAGAGGGAGCCAGGATGAGATCAAAGGGGGAATGTGAGAGGTGAAGGTTCTGGCTTGCAAGGCAAAAGTAGAGTAAAACCCCAGTGATGGGAAATCACCCTCTGAACTGACATCACCCAGGCTCTGCCTCCCAAGACGTGGCACAGCCAGAGGTATCGAGAGAGATGAGCAATCTGCCACAGCCTTCTGTCCCCTCCCTGTGCCCTGCAGTGTCCCCTGCCCCTTGCCCAGTCTTGTCCCAGTTCCCTCCTTTGTGACAAAGGTGACCATCCCACCCAGTGATGATCCCAGCTCACACCATGGCACAGACTGATTGGTGCGTCGTATAACCCGCGATATTCTAGTTTTTTTCCTAAGGTCTCAGCACAGCCATGGCTTTGTTTAAACAAGACATCCAAGGCCTTCTTCCTCCTCCTCCTGCCAGCAAAGAGATGCTGGCTCAGGAACCAGGAAAAACAGAAGAAAAACACCCTCCCTGAGTGGATGGTGGGAGTTTCAGAAGAATGCAGGTGGCTGCTGCGTCCCACCCCAGGGGTGGCTCTGTTTCAGGGATGGGGGATGCTGGGGTTGTCCCTGCTGCTGGCTGGCTCCAGCAGGCACTGCCAGCCAGCCCAGGTCACCCTTTCCCTTTTTCCAGCTGCTGGAGCCATGGCCAAGGGTTCAGGCAGCTGCCGGGGACTGAGAAGTCCAAGGGTTCAGGAGCAGCAACCCACACCTGCATCCTCCCCGCAGCAGGTGAAGGGCTCGGTGGGGCACAGCATCACCAGGTGCCCACTGACAGCTGCGCCGTGAGCTCCATCGTCACAGGGCAGAGGGGAAAGAGGAAGATAATTGGGCCATAAAGATCCACTGACAATGAGTTCCCTCATTTCCTTTACTCTGGCCTGTTTATTGTTGGTGGGATTACGCTTGGCAAAGTTTATAGTGGGTAACAGCCAGGCGAGGAGCCCTCCATGGTGTCCCCTCCAAGGGCTTCCCAAGGAGCCTTCCAGCTGCTAGACTGGGCCTGAAGGATCCTGCTGGGAGCTTTCAGTTCCCTAGGACATCACCCACACTGGGTTCCGTTCCCATGTGTGAGCAGGCTAGGGGCTNTCCATGGTGTCCCCTCCATGGGCTTCCCAAGGAGCATTCCAGCTGCTAGACTGGGCCTGAAGGATCCTGCTGGGAGCTTTCAGTTCCCTAGGACATCACCCACACTGGGTTCCGTTCCCATGTGTGAGCAGGCTAGGGGCTGCCAGAGACCTCAGGGGTCCCCAGCTGGATGAGAGGTGGTGGCAGTACCTTCTGCATCCACTCCAGAGATCGCCAGCACCAAACCAGCCTGGGGAGCTCCTTCTAGTCCTCTGGAGATGAGATCCCTGGCAGAAACCAGGCAGATGCAGTGGAAAGGGAGAGCAGTTAGGGTTCCCCAGCCTCTCCCTGGGGTTTGGTGCTGCTATCCGTGATCGAGTGATGCCATCTCCTGGAAGCAGGAGGGCTGGAGAAGGTAGGGCTGGGAGGTCCCCAGGGCCAGGCTTCAAGCAGCCATCACAGGTGGAACAGGTTTGCAGAGGAGATTCTCTTCCCACCGCATCCTCCTCCCAAGGAGAAGGCACTCACTCCAGGAAACCAAGCTCTTCCCTATCCCCCAGGTCTGAACCCCCACCACAGTTTCAGCTGGACAGTGAGGTGCCTGCAGAGGGTTGAGTAGGTGCCTCCCCCAAAAGCATCCCCTCATTTCTGAAAACGGGGACATCAGTGCAACCCTCTTGCAGAGAGCAACCCCCTGCCCGGTTCTATCAACCCCACTGCAGACTGCCCTTTGGCTTTTCCCAACTATGTCTTTTTTTCTGAACTGTGTCTCTCCTGGCACTTGCATCCCCGTGCTACCGAGGGCTCTGCAGAACTGGTCCCCAGAGAGACATGAGCTGGACTCGGGTAGCCAAAACTGCTCTACAGCCAGCACTGCTGTACAGCCCCACTCTGCCCTCCCCAGGGCTCAGTGTCACTCTTCGGGATTGGGATCAACGTTCCTAGCAAAATGAAAACGCCACATATCTTGGGAGCAACCTCAAGAGGGCACTGAGGACAGGGACACACAGGGTACCTGCTTCCATCTGGTTGGTGGCATGATTGCCCTGATAAAGATATCTGAAAAAGAGATCTCCCCAGCCTTCCTGTAGGCATCCCCACTAGTAGGGAAGTTAGTCCTCCATTTTTGTTTTTAGGATGAATTTCCCTAAGGAGAAGGAGCAGATCTGTAAAGATGCATTTGAGAGCTCTGTGTATGTCTGCCCACACACAGACACACACACAGAGTTTTGTTCTTGATCCCAGTGGCAATGAGACCTCAGCACATGCTGTTTGTAGGAGAGAAGTTAAGGAAGACGGATGGAGCTGGCAGAACAAACCCAAAACTTAATGCAGTGAAATGTTAATGGAGGCTGACCACGTGCTGCCAGTTTTCTTTTCTAGACACCATCTCTGTGACTTGCTGGTCAAGGCTTTTAAAGCATGGCTCTGGGTTTAAGTGCCTTGTCCATGCTTGGTCCATGAGCGGCTCAGTTTTCTGTTGGCACAGAGGTGGGTGCTTGCTGTGCAGTGATAGGCACTCAATGCCACTCTCCCACCCAACTTGCAATGGGAGACACAGCCCTGAAAGTGCCCAGTGTCCAGCATGGGGCATCATGATCATGCTTTGCCCCTTCACTGCATTTCAGGCACTGCAGGAGCGTAAGAAGGTTAACAATTCCCACATTAAGTGGCTGCAGATGTGTGGGAAAGTCTGGGGCGACCGGACGGCGTCACGATTAGTATTCACCCAGGAGCACGCCACTGCCTCCTGGGGCTCTGCCGAGCGCATTTAATACTGAGGCTCATCGTGGGGGTTAGGAAGAGTGCGTGGGATGAGGGCGGAATGGCCTCAAGGTGGGGAAAGGCAGTGGGCTAGCAACCTCTGCCACTGGCTAGTGCCTCCTCCAAGCACCCAAACCCCGGGAAGTAAGGGATGGGCTAAGAGCACCGTATGACATACATTTTAGTGCTGCCTCCTGGCATCACCATGGCCCTGCAATGCCCCGACTGGCATTCACAGTGCTGCAGGATGCTCCTCGGTGTGTTGTGCTTGGCTATATGGTCACTCTTGGATGGAGACCAGCACATTCTGCCTTCACTTCCTCCCTGGGCAGTAGTCACCCATCATCCTGGCAATGCAAAACAACGTACAGGGTACTGGTTCTTCGAGAGGCCGGGGCACAGCTCTGGAATGGGTGAGATGAAGCCTCCATTCAGATTTCCCCAGGGCCCAAGAGCTGGATCAAGTAGTGCTGGCAGCTGCCGTGCTGGATGGGTTACCCAGATGTGGTGCCGTGCTCCCTGGCACCCGCCGCTCCCCTCTTGTGGTCTGCGGCTCGGCACCACATCAGAGCAAAGCTGAAATTCCTGGCCTGACTTGCAGCTGATAGAGGCTCAGAGGAACCAAATCCATTGGCAAACGTGGCCCTTGTTAAACCTTCGGAGAAATAGGAAATGCCAGCATTTGCTTCTTTCCTACCTACCTCTCACCTGGCACACAGTACATATTGCTGACCCTAGCACGGCTATTCCCACAATCACATTGGATCACCTGGCTCTTAGTGCCTCTTCTGCACATTGGGTGCAGAATACAGGCTTTTGCCTGTGGCCCCACATCTGTTTGGGATGGGGCAGGGGGCTGGAACGCTATTTTGATCCAGGTGGTAACAGAATGGCAAAAGTGCCTTGGAGCATCCTTGTCTCAGTGGCTGCTGTCCCCACCAGAAAGGCTGCACTACACGACCCCAAGTGCCCGCTAGCACCTGGTGATGCTTATTGAGGCTGGAAATCTCAGCTGAGAGTGGCTCTGACAGCCCACACTGCAGCTGTCCCAGCCCTGGGGGAATCACAAAGTCCTACAAGCACCGCAAATGGGGGGTGCAGGCACCAAAAATAGAGGTGAGCAATGAAGAGGGGATGAGGTAGAAGTAGCTGAGCTGCTCCCCTCCGCCCACACACTCACACAAGTGAATCCCTCTGGCTTTAGTGCTTCCTTTGAGCTGGCCTTTCCCAGGAGCTGTTGTAACCCCTACGTGCTGTTCCTAAACAAAGTGCACAGCCCTGGATGCTCCCTGGGGGCATACAGCACAGGCCACAATGTGCTTGTCCAGACGCTGTAACCTCTCCAGGGCTCTCTCAGCATCTCAAAATATTGAACCCTGGCCTTTGCAGACTTCTTCTGCAAGAGGGGTTTGTTTGCCTACGTTGTTCCTGCTCCCAGCCTGGGAGTGGGTATCAGTGTCATCTGTTTGGAGTGAGGAGGCAGGGGGGAATATGTCCCGCTTCAGGATGCTCTCCAGTATAGTCTGTGCCAGATTTTCCACCCCTGCTCTCTGAAGGATGCCTGGCACTGGACTCCCAGTTGATCCTCTACTCAGAGCCTGTTTGTGGGGTTGGACACCCAGCATGGACATGGGCATCCAAGGGTGGCATGCTGGCAGTTCTGGGGCTTGGGAGAGCACTGGCACCCAGGAACCTGTCCCTGGATCAATGAGCCCAGCAGGACTGCACTAGTGAGTTTCTCCCTCTCCTGTTCTATTGGGAGCAGTGATGCTATCCTGGAGGCTGGGTGGGGGAAGGAATACTGCCGAGAAATGTCCTTGCTGAGCTATTCCCAGCAGCTTGTATGTCCCTGCGCAGGGATCTTTCAGACACATTTTTATCCCTTGGGAAGCGTTGGGAAGAGCCATATGCACAGCATATCCCCTCTGCCTCCTGTCCCCCATACGATTTGCTGTCATGCTCACCAGCTCTTCTTCTGCACAATGGACCATGTCAGCTCTGGGGGAGATGCCACGGGCCTCCAACATGTGGCCACCACCACATCTGGAATCAGGGATTCAGGACAGCCAAGCACAGAGGAGCAGTGGGGTCTTCCCCAGCTGTCACAGCCCAATAGGAGAGCCCCTCCAGCTCCTGGGGGGCTGCATCTCCAGAATCCTTCCTTTCCCCAGCCTCTTGCTCCTGCCTGGGCTCAGTCAAGCCCGCATCTCCCCTGTGGCTGTACCTGCCCACTGTCAGACCGTGCTGCGCACAGAGCTGACGTGATGCTGTGGAGAACCAGGGTTGTCACAGTCCATCTCTCCTTGCCCTCTGCAGCTGCACAGAATGAAGACTTTTCCCTTTGGGTTTTCACTGGTGGAAAGAAAACATCAAGATAATGGTGATAAGCAGCAGTCTCCTGGGCTCATCCAGACAGGGAATCATTACCCATGCCCATAGTACAGGCATTCATAGCAAAGTGATGAGTCTGCCTTGCAAACAAGCCTGGAACACAGATTTCAGTGGTGTTGTCTTTATGGGAAAGGCTGTTTCATTCTTGAAAAATTAAAAAAGAAATACAGAAAGATATCTTGCCAGGGCAGTCTCCTTCTTTTTTCAGGATAGCCAGTGGGTTTTTGCAGTTTTTCCTGTTTGGATCAGACAAAAGCACATCTTCAAGATGGAAAGGGTGTTGAGAACTGATGGGTCAAAAGGAAGTTTTTATCCAAAGAGCTTCCACACCTTGTTGAGGTGCCAAAACAAACTGAAAAAAAAAATCCCCTTATGGACAAACAATAACGTTTTCCCCATTGAGAGTTTCTCAGAAACTTCACTTGAACTCATCGAGGTATGATAAGGATTTAAAGCAGATCCATGAACTGGATGCCACCCCGCAGGGCAGAGGGTTGCGGGGCATCTGAGATGATGGCATGGCCAAGATGGAAATGGGAGTCCCAGCTGCCTCTCCCAGGTTCCATGACCCTCAACAGCTCAAACAGCCCCGAGTCCCCAAATAAACCCACCCTCTGACGCAGCATCCCAGTTGTACAAGAGCTTTTATTCCCTTCTGCAAAAAGAAAAGGTCCGGGAGGGCGCGTTGGCGGTCCCTGAACGGCCACGGGTCAGCGGGGCGGGAGGCACAGTGCTCGTTCGGCATTGCCCAGGGAGGCGTCCGGGGGGAATACGCGGAGTCAGCTCAGTACAGGCCCTTTTTAATAAAAACATGAGTCAGCTGCTGGCGTGGGCAGTGGATTTTCTAAACATCCCCTCATATCCTGAGAAAGAGAAAAAAAAAATAAAAAGAAAGAAAATGGGGGGGGGGCTTGAGAGGAAAAAGAAAAAAAGAAAATAAAAAGAAAACAGGGGGAAAAGGCCAGAATTGAAAGCAGACACAGGGAGAGAGCAGCTCCTTCCCTCTGGTTTAAGGAGGCGAGAGCTGGGTTGATCCGGACCCCTTTTGTTTTCCGTTAGCAGGGCCCTCGCTGCTCCCCTTCAGCAGCAGCCTGCAGCAAAACTCTCCTCTCCTTGCAGCCACTTTGGTTTCTCCTCCTCGTTTTGATTCTTTTTTTTTCCCGTCACACTCATCTACCAGGCTTTAATCGCAAGTTTTGCTCTGCAAAGGGTCCCCGCAGAGGGTGGAGGGAGGAAGTCGGAGGGACTCCGCTCCTCATTGGCGAAGCGGCCTCCCCCCTTCTCCTCCTCCCGAGGTCTCTTTTATTTATACACGCACACACATGCATGCACATCCCTCAGCCCGGGGCTTTGCTCCAAGCTGGGGTCTGAGGTGGCCAGACCCCCTCCCAGGTGGGCTGGGGGCTGCCGAGCGCTGCTGAGATGCAGTAGAGGAGCAGAGCGAGGGCTTGGCTGCAGCCCAACCCTGGCACAGCTTCGCCTCTCCTTTTGATTAGATTTGATTTTTTTTTTCCCCTCCTCCCCTACACTTCATTTCTTCTCTACCCTTTCTTTCTCCTTTAAGTGGAAAAGCTTTGCCAGCTGGGGAAGGCTGGGAGGGCAGGGAGAGCCTCTGCAGGCAGCAGATAAAGAGTGCAGAGGAGGAGAAGAAGGAATTTCAGGGCAGCCAGCACTCGTGGGACATACGGCTCAGGCACTCGTCGGTGGGACCCTGCCCGAGGTAAGCTCTTGCGTTGCCCACCTGGGTACCGGCTCACTCTGCTCCAGCTCTCTGGCCAGGAAACCTTGTGCTGGAGGTGGTGGAGACCTCAGTGCTCCTCAGTTGCCATTGAGTAGTTGGTTGAAGGGTCATTTTCCCCTCGACCTTCTGCAGGACAACCCCATGCTCTTTGGAGAAGGGCATATTTCATTCCAACAACCAGAGCCTGTGTCAAAGACGCAGCTCTGCCTGTCAGAGGGCACGTGTAGACCTGGCTCAGAGGGGAGATACCAGATAGCTGTCCCATTGGTAGCTACCCCTAGGCATGGTCTGATACAAGGATTGAAATCAGTCCTTGACGTTGATGCCATCCAGGTTCAGGTGTGCTGTGAACCCAGTGGTAGCTGCCAACCCCAAACAATGTCCCTGGGTCCATGAAACACTCCTGAGTCAGTCGGTGCATCAAGAGGGGTCAGTGTTTCGGAGAACATCAAATCACGGCAACCCATCTGCAGAAGGCAAAGGGTGTTTTTGTTTCCCTAGAACTGTCTGTCCCTTCATCAGCATGGAGGGTCCTCACTGAAGGTATAAGAAGCAGCACCGCAGCTGCCTAATTATCCACCCTAAGCTTATGTTATGCATCCCCACACAGGGCTGGGGGCTCAGGGTGCCCCTGGTCACAGTGGGGAGCACAGTCTGAACACGAGCACAGCCAGCTGAGGTGCTGCAGTTAGAGACACCTTGGCCGTAGCTGTCTATCTGAAGATCTAGAGGGGTCCTGCAGGGCTCTGGCCTGGACTTGGTCCTTTGAACTCTCTACATCTGCCTGGGTAACAGATAAATGCACATACTAGACTCTGGGCTGGCACCAAGCCGGGTGGGCAGCTGGTGTGTGGGCAGATCGGAGCACAGGAGGATCCCACGGGCTCCAGGAGGAGTCTGGTGTCAACTGGGCAACAGCGAGCTGCGACACATGCTTTAGGAAAGAAATAGTACATGACTGTGCAGGATCTTGGGAGCCAACAGGGCAGGCAGCTTGTATGGTGGGGAAGGATCTTGGGGGGCTACAAAGGACACAAACCAGATTGCAGTGTGGTGCGGGTACACCCGCAGCTCTTCCCATGGGATGTGCTGGAGACAGACTGGGTACATGGGGTGGAAGGAGTAGTTCCTCCCCAGCGAGCAGTTCTGAGCACATCAACAGCGATGAACATGGAGTGGAAAGAATTGGGATGAGCACAGGTGGCAGTCAGAAGCCCAGAAGGGGCTGCAGAGGACTGGGAGAGGTGCTGTTTGGGCTAGCTGGTCGCTGAGCGTTGGGGAGAGGTAGCAAACATTCTTTGCACACAGGAAATGTCACTTAAGAGAGGAGGAAAAAAGCCTTTTAAGGAAAACCTCTGTAGATTTAAAACCTTCAGCCCTGTCAGTTTCAAAGGATATGTTGGACAAACATCTGGCTGGGGAGATGTGGGCACTGCAGCAGGGCAATGACCCCCACAATCTCTTTCAGCCTCATTTTTGATAGGTCTGTGACTGGATACCTAACAAGTTCAGAACAACACTGTTGGGAAGAGGAGGGCACTGAGACCTTCTCCCAGACTGGGGCAAGATGAAATTGTCTTGGTGAGCAGCAGAGGCTGAGGTCAGGAAAAGCTTTCTAGCTATGAGAGCGATGCAGTGCAAGAAGAGACCATGGTGGCTGGCCATGGCATCACCCAAGTGATGGACAGGTGTGACTGGTTCTGCTGGAAGTTCTAGGTAGGGACTTCTGCACCCAGCCCCACGTTGGACCAGGTTCCTCTGGCCCTTGTGACCTATCCCATGCTAAGGCTGAAGGAGATCACAATTCATAGGGTTCAGACCACGGCAAATTGTCTTCCTGGGATGCAGCAGCAAAGGGCAGGGAGCAGAGGAGCTGTGGTGGCCGAATCCCGTGGGAGGGTAGCCGTCAGTGCTGGCAGTGAGGGCTGCCTTTGGCCTAGAGCTGGAGAAAGCTGCACAGACTGGGGGCTGGCTGGGCACAACCTGTCGCTGGGAGGGAGGATCTGGGCTGAACACTTTGTGGAGTTTGTTTGTTTGTACTTTAACCAAGGGGAAGAAATCCCCTGGAGAGGAGCTGTGAGGGGAGGGTATAGACTGGGTATTGTTTCCCGAGTGGCTGGAGTGGTTCCAGGAGGCTCCTTCCACTCCACCAGGCAAATTGGACATAACAAGTCTTGTTTTAGGGGTGGCTGTTTCCCCTCTTTCTCTCCCTAGTTGCCTAATTAGGCTCCCCGAGAAAAGTACACTTCTGCCCTGCTCCACTCCTGCTGGAATGCCTCTTCCTGGAAATGCGGCACTTTCCTGAGGGACAGACCTGGCCAGGACAGGGACACATGCCAGGAATGTACAGAGGGGTACTGGGATGGGTCATGTGCTGAGCAAGGTGGTCCCACAGGTCCATCACCCTCCCAGGCTGGTAGCAAGTGTACAGTGATGCTCCTGGATTTTCATCGTCCCTGGGTGCACACCTAGGACACAGGTTGGGGCATGACCTGGTCCGTGTTTGTACCTTTCTCCTGCAACCACCAACCTGCAGGGCCAGGAGAGTGTGGTGTGGCGGGCCCGTGCAGGGAGCATCTCCCAAAAGCTCCCACGGAAAGGTTGTTGTCAGAAGAACCAGTTTGGTGTAGTGCAAATGGTGTATGTCCTGCAGACAAGGAGGGACTTGTCCTCCTCAAGGCATGCCTGCTGGGCACCTCCTCTGCCCAGATGCTTGCTAGCAACCATCCTACGCTCTGCAATGGGCTCAGCAAGAGCTGGTGTGCAGGAACAGGAGCAGGAAAGGGTTGGAGAGTGTGGGAATGTAACCAGGGCACGGCGCTGGTTGTCAGGCCCCATGCTGCAAACCAGGTGAGAGCTGGAGTAGGAGGGATATTTTTTCTGCCACAGAAAGGGACTTCTCAGCAAATCCCCATGGGCAGCACCAGGGCTGCTTGGGCACAAGTCTCCTAAAGCAGGCGGGACATGGCTGGGCTGTCAAGCTTGCCCCTCAGTGCGAGGCCCCATCCTGCTGGTCCCTCTGCCTTCCCACTTCTGGCCCGTCTACCATGTGCAAGAGTCTGTGACTGAAATCTTAATGCTACCGAGACACAGCAATTGGCACCAATTAAATTGCTACATTCATGTTTGAATTGCTTTAACTGGCGAGACACACTGTCTTATTTATACAAAAAATATGTTTGCTTGTGGGTTTGTCTGAACTGGGGCCAGCAGAAAATACACCATTTCGAGCCCCACTCTCTGAGAGCACATTCTCCACTCGCAAACTGGAAGTCACCTCGGTTTCAGCCTTTGCCGAGCAAATGGTTGCAGAACAGAACCCCCGCTTTCTCGGGGCTGAGCGCTGCCAGCATCGTGAGAAGGGTCCCCTCCTCTCACCCTGCAGGCAGCTGCCAAGTTTCCCTCTCCAGCCTGGGAGCTGGTTGGGAGAATACGGTCTGATTCAAGGAGGCAAATTCCTGGTGCAGGGAGCAGTACTCGGTGTCCATTTTAAAGCTGCACTCAGGCAAGGGCAGGGGATGCTGACAGTGCCAAGTCCTGCCTCAGCTTCTTCTCTGGAGGATTTGTGGGGTTTAGGGGCTCTTTGCAGAGCATGAGTGAAGAGGGAAGCTGGATTCTGCTCCGTGATGGAGAGAAGAGGCAACACTGGAGGTTATAAAGAACGCCACATGCAGGATGGCAGACATGGCTTATGTTTCTTGGCCTGAGCATGTAGCAAGAGGTTATCCAAGAGGAAACCATCCCTTGTGCAACCAGCCATGCACAGGCAAGGTGTTGGCTTTCTGCACCACCCACTGCAAGTCCTGCTGTTAGAAGGAGGTGGGGGCCAGACCCCCGTCATGTGGGATCACCTGCTGGGGGTCTGACCCCAGCTTGCCAGCAGAGAGAAGGGAGGGAATGGGGTGAGGGTAGCTGTTTTCAGCCCTGCAATTCATCTGGCATTGGGTGCCACCACCTTCATCCTCCTGTCCCACAGGTGGGCTTACAGAGGACAGGGCAGGATCAGCCCCCAGCACCAAGAAGGGGCACCAGCAGCTGAGGTTTGCTGCCTCTCAGAAGCAGCAGGGCCAAATCACACACAGCCCCCCCCGAAAGCAGCCTCTGCCCTTTGCATCCCAGCACTGCCTGCCCCTGTCCTCTCCCACCCTGCCCACAGTGCCAGGTTTCTCCCACAGATGGGAAAATGATGCCCTGACCACAAAGCTGGTGAGCACCTAATCCCAGCCACGAGAGCCTAAAGCCCCAGAACAAAGCAATTAAGCTCGGATCCTTGCAGGCAGCAAAGAAAAGAACCAATGCATCCACACATATTATCTCCTCCTCCCCAGCACATGTGTGCCTCAGGATCAGGTTGCCCGTCCTTTGCTGGGACATGATGCTGGAGACCCCATGACACTAACTGCTCCCGCTTCTTTGCAAAACCCCTGCGTCCTGCTAGGGTAAAAAGGAAGGGGCGATGGCTCTATTCCTCCTCCTGCCTCCATCATCCTCCCCTTGCAGCTGATGATTAGTGGTTAATTAGAACCAGCTGGGACCTTTGGCCCTGGCCCTGACCCCTCCATAGCAGCCACCCTGGAAGAGGGACCGTGAGAGGGTAATGAAGATGCCAGTGTGCTTGAGACTGTTTTCCTTCTTGTGCATACCTTAGCAGTTCTTCCCTTGAATCTCTGTGGGAAGGCACTCACAGCTCTCTGGCAGCCATGGCACAAGAGCCAGGAAAGTCCTGGGGGTTCCAGGGAATGGAATGAGTAGCCAGCGTGGTGCCCAATCCTTGCTGCCACATCTTCTTCCCCTCTCCACTCCGCTGATGGTGGGGAAAAGCATCAAGCAAGCACATGGGCTCTGCTTGGAGAGGTAAGCCCCATTCAGCTCCACGTGCTTGGGAGCTGGAGCTCCAAGATATTTCAGTTTGCAGGTGGAGGGGCCAGAGAGTTCTTTGAGCGCTGAGGCTTTGCATTTGAAGCTGCCTTTTCCTAGGGCCAGTGATGAAGTGCTGTAGGGAGCTGTGTGGGTCCTGGCTATGGTCTGGGTGTCCAGCAGCTGTGTTTATAACTCCCGTTGTTCATAACTCCCATTGATCGTGTGCTTGTGAAGCAACGTGGTGTGTTCTCCCTACAGTGTCTTTGCTGTTGGGGCAATGGAGAAACTGAGGAGCACTGGTGGCCCCATCTGAGCTCTGCCGCACCTCTTACAGCATCTGCAGGAGAAGGGCACTGGGAAAGGGTAAAACACTCCCAAGGGGCACATCTGTGCCCCCTTGGGGATCATCGCACTGAGGGGTGAGGCCCAAAGCTGAGCAGATGCTCTCTGTGCCTTGTGTATGAGACCAGCTGGTGACCAGGGTCTGGGGTCCCGGGCAGGGGATCTGGTCATGTCAGCCCCGCTTTCTGCAGCAGAGGCAGATGGGAGAGCTGTCCTTACGTGTGGGCATAGAGTCATAGAATGGTTTGAGTTGGAAAGGACCTTAAAGTCCCAGCATCATCATGTCCTTGGCACCCACTGGCTGCCTTAGAGAGATCAAAGGGGATGGAATTTGGCTTGAGTGAGGAGCAGGGTGTGCAGCAAGAGACAGCCAGAGCCTGCAGCCACCTTGCCCGGCATGTGGCAGCCATTCCTCCCAACACCCCTAACACTCCTTCCTCAGGCCTAAGTGAGCCCTGATCCTCGCCCAGGGTTTTCCCACAGCCCAGGCCAAGCTCGTGGGCTCTGGGGAGAAGCCCTGCCACCCCCGGGACCCGACCTTCCCTCCGAAAGCGGATGCGGGGGAGCATGCGCAGCCGCGAGGGCCTCGAATACCAACACTCGGGGCTGGGGGATTATTTATAATGCTGGCATCTCTCCAAACAGATGTTTCATTTTATTTTGAACTTGCACTAAATAGGTCACTCGTTTCCTCTGTCTCCCATGGGCTTAGAACAGAGCGGGACAGCGGAATTAGGAGTGAGAGAGCAGGGCTTGCCGTGGTCCCACGTCCCCTCATGCCAGGTCCTTGCAGCGATGCACTGCAGACAGCCTGCGGCTGGATGTTTGCTGGGTGCGTGGATGTTGCAGCGTGTTGATGCGCTCACAGAGGGAGGATGGCTGCAGCCAAAACAGGGCTGTGTCCGGCTCGCCTTCCCACCCCATTCCTCACATGGCTGACCCCAGGGCTGCTGAATCACACTGCTGGGGCTCAGCATGAACTCATCATCCTCCTTAGCAGCCTCTCTCTCCTGCTTTGGAGTCACGGTCCTCATCTTTGGTTTTTTGGCAGATGCTGTCAAAGCCCTTGATAGCCTGTGGCTGGCTGTGCCACTTATGTCCTGTCATCCGCTGTGGGATCAGCATTGCTACACCCACACAACCGCCTTCTTCAGGGGCCACCAAAGCTGGAGACCACAGTCTGCGGTCCTGGGCAGGAGGTCTGGTCATGCCAGCCCTGCTTTCTGCAGCAGAGGCAGGCAGGAGAGCTGCCCTCATGTGTGGGCATAGAATCATAGAATGGTTTCAGTTGGAAAGGACCTTAAAGTTCATCTAGATCCAACCCCCCTGCCATGGGCAGGGACACCTCCCTCTGGATCAGGATGCCCTGTTCAGGCCTTGAACACTTCCAGGGATGGTGCAGCCACAGCTTCCCTGGGCAACTTGTTTCAGAGCCTCACCACCCTCATTGTGAAGAAATTCCTAATTGTGTGTACTCTAAATCTTCCTGTCTCCAATTTAAAGCCATTCCCCCTCAGTACATGCCTTTGTATAAAGTACCTCCCCAGCTTTCTTGTGGGCATGGCAGCCCTGGTGGCTCCAGGGATGGCATCTACCCTGCTTTAATCATCTCCTACAGAGCTTGGTCCACACCGGGGATCAGTTGCTGGTTTTATCACCTAACCACAGATCAAGGAACTCGGGCAAAACCACTGAAAAGCCTCAGGCATCTGCAACACTGCCTCTGAGTGCTTGTAAAATCTCACCTCTGTGTGACTAAAAACCCAAACCCAAGAATGTTGCAAAAGGGCATCCAGGGCTCTTGCCATCCCTTGGTCTCACCAGTGCCTGGGTAAATCCTCAGGACCCCCTTGGTGCTGCAGGCAGCAGGGCAAGGAAGGTTTCACCCCCAGGCACTCATCCCTTGGGCAGTGATGGCCTGTGGGACCCTGGGGATTCCCTAGCGCCTCTGCTTCTCAGCCTGGTTTCAGATTTCCTACCTCTGTGTTTTATCAGGAGCTCTTTATGGGCCTTGGGAGGACAGGCTGGCCATGTGTGTGCCCTGCCTAATTCTAGCCATGTGCTGGGAAAAAGAAAAAGGGTTCTGTGATGATAATCTGGCCTGTGAGTAAACGCGGTGTCATGGGAGCTGAGGGACCCCAGAGGAGAGATGTTGCAATTCCAAATGGTTCCAGCCAAGGGGAAAAAAAAAAACCCTGCTCAGTTTTATTTAGATTAAAGGGTGGGAAAGAAGCAGTCGCAGAGGCCAGGGGGAGGGTGGCAGAGGAAAACAGGACAAGCCAAGGAGTTTCACTGCCAAACAAGCAAGGCTTCGGTTTCAGGAATTGCCAACATTTACCTGGGGAGGTCCTTGCCTTCAAAAGCGGGGGACAGTTCCCCCCACTCCAACCAGAAGAAGCCCTCGCTCCATGGCTGCGAGTGGCATTGATCATGGGATGCATACGGGGCTTCTTTTCTTGCATACGGGCACCCATGATCTCACTTAATGACTCAGATGCGCTCAGACAAAGAAGAAATAAAGTATATTTTACTTCCCACTAATCTGCACCAGATGTCCCTCGCCTGCTTGGCAGGACAGTGGGGCCGGCAAGCATTGTGGGAGCGCCTGGAAGCACAGCCCAGCAAGAAAAGGGGCTAGAAATAGAAAGCCAAAGGAAGAGAAAGGACTGGCAGCTGTGTGAGAAGCCTGGCTTCGCTCCTCTGCTCCTTCCTTTGCCGTGGCTGTGCTGCCGCCAGCCAAGATGCCTTTGGCCAGCACCTCTGCCCAGCATCACCTGAGCAGGGAGGCTTGGGCAAGGGGGAACTCAGGGTAACAGATGCATGAATTGCCCCTGGAAATGCAAACGGGATCTGTTGAAACAGGGGCTGTGCATCCACATTTCCAGCAGACAACACACCTCCTTGGTGACAATTGATGGTCTGGAGGGAACCAATCTTCCTCCAAGGTGGATACCAGGGCAACCATGGCTGCTCTCCCCCTCCCTGGCTGTTGAGCCATCCTCTCCCCTGTGCAGCTTCACAGGATGGTTCCCAGCTCCCACAGCTTTCAGGGTGCTTGTGAGACCCTCATAATTGTTATCCACAGGTCATTAATTGTTGTAGAGGAGATGTGAGAAACATGCTGTAGGTATGCTTATGGTCAGGAGGGTCTTCCTGACATGGATGCCTATCTGTGTAGATCTCTTCTGGTTTAAGACATTTGCAGGGCTGTAAATGGCCCCATTCCACAGGACCTGTGCTTGGTGATGGGCAGTGCCATGCAGAGGCTTGTGCCAGCAGTGGCCTCCATGTGTGCTGAGATGCTCTAGATCCTCTAGCTGAGGAGCACTGCACCATGCAGGTGCTGGAAGCAAGTAAAGAGAGGAGAGAGCTCAGAGATGTGGCAGGACACGCCAAGCAAGTTTGAAGGAAATTCTTGCCTCGTTACCCAAGAATAGTCAAGGCTGAGTCCACACAACTTATTTTGGGCACTAGCAAGGGCGTCTTTGGCTTTCTAGCATCTTTAAACAAGAGCTAGATATGGAATCCAGGAACAGTAATAAATCAATAAGATCTGATGATGCTTGAGCTCTTAGCAAGATGCTGTGAGGTGAGAGGAGTGGTAGAGATGGCTTAAGGAATGGTCTTCCCTAAATAAATGTGGGTCCATCCTCAGCAGAGGCTCTATATGGCTCTTCCTCATATCCAAAACCCTGGGTGTAGCCCTGCTCCTGCTGCAGAAATTCCTGTCCAAGCTCATCAGCCACAGAGGCATTGGACCCCAGCCGCTGCTCATAGCAGCAAGGAAGGGAATAGGAAAGGAGGCAGAGGAAAAAGCTCAGCTGTCATCAGATTTGGGATGCAGGACAAATGGGAGCAGGCTGTTCTGGAGAAGCTGTGGAATCATGAGGTGGAGAATCATGAGACTTGAATCCTGGTCCTGGCGCAGCAATGGTCTTTCTGTGTGGCCTTGGCCATGGCATTTGACTTCTTTGCTCTGGCCCTCTCAGCTATGTCCTGTCTGGAAGTGCACGGCTCTGTGGGCTGTCAGATACTAAGGTCTGCTCTGCACAACACTGCTGCTGCTCAGGAACCCCAGAGGACCCTTGTAGACCCCATTGTCCCATGCAACATGCTGCAAAAGCATGAGTCTCAAAGAGAGATGCTCTAACAGGCTTTCAGCAGGCACCCTGCCAGCCCCCACGGTGCCTGGCTATGGGATGCTTTCCTTTCAGGAGTGGGCTGGGAAACTGGAAAGCCCCGCAGCTGGGGCACTCGACAGCCCTGGAGCTGGGATAGCTCTCCCTTGTCTCGCCTGCAAATTCTCCACACCACTCTTGGCATCCGGAGGAGGAGCAGCCACTGGGAGCATTCCTGCGGCCACGCATGCAGCGCACTGGCCAAGCTGATGTGATTACAGAGGAGAGATAAGGACAGACAATGTGGCCGTGTCACTGGACAGGGGCAGTCACTTGGGTCTGTGTCTTGTTTGGACTCAAAACTGTCCCAAATGTTCTCAATCCCTCAGTGTCCAGCTCCCAGTCGTGCTGGGGAGCAGGGCAGAGGTGCCAAGTGCAGGCTGGCAGGGAGCTGTCCTCCCCTGCTGTGCTCAGCAGGGCTCCTGCATGGCCCCAGGGACCCCAGCCCCCTGGGAGGATGGAGCCACCCCACAGGCATGTGGGGTTGAACATGGGGCTGAGCATCACTCAACCAGCCTGGCCTCCCTGTCAGCCAGCCGACCTCCCATCTCCTCTCCCAGCCAAATTCCTCTTTTAGAATAATAAACAGTGCAGCTCCAGAGAAAATCTCCCTGCCCCTGCAAGCCAGGGGTGTTTTGCCCTTCATCACAGAACTGGAGAGAGAGGGAAGGGCTGTACCCGCACTGGTGGGAAGGAATGGATGGTGAAGGGTAGGAAGTGGGGATGGAGAGCTAGGACTTCATTTCAGAAGCTGCAAGGTGTGAGGCTGCTGCGGAGCTGCAGGACTGAGTGAAAGGCTCTGGAGGTGGCATTGGGGCAGGACCTCAATGGCCTCCAGGTATGTGTCCAGGATGGGTGGAGGCAAGTGGTCCCACGACTTGAAAATGCTCAGGTCTTGGACCCTGGGAAGGATGTACGAGCCTGAGGGGTCCAAGGCACCTATTGGGCTGGAAGGAGACAATCCGAGGCAGCTGAGAATTGTGAGGTGTCTGTGTTTGACGTCCTGGATGGAATAACGTCTGCATGCTTACTTTTGGATCATTGAGTGGGGCTGCACCTATCTCAGCTCCTCCTTGTCTGGCACTCAGGGAGTGCATCTTATTGCTCTGGCTGAGAACAAAAGCTGAGATTGAGGATGGAAACAACAAACCTCTCAAGGTTGGCAGTGAGCTGAGTGCCTTTGCATCCGCCTGCATGTCCCCAGTTGTGCAAGCATAGACGTTGCCATGAAAAGGACAGAAAGGTTTGTCCTTCTGCTAGGCAGGATCTGCGTGTATTGTGCAGGACATGGAGAGCTCAGGATCTCCGAGCGTGCCTCCTGCCCTGGCGGGAGGAGACAAACAAGCAGATGTCACCACTCTGCAAGATGTTGCCAACCTCGCACTCTGCTTGGGAAGCATCTCCAAGAGACATGACTTTCTGCAAAACCAGCAGCTTTATTAAAGCCAGCTGTAAACACAGTGGAGGTGGCCAGAGACAGCAGGCGGAGGCTGTAAGGGTCTCGCCATTCACTGAAGCAACATCCATGCTAGCCCAGCACCAACGTGCACCCACATCTGGCTCCAGCAGAGCAGTCATTTTCCCTTCTAATCCTGCAGTGATCACTGGTGAAGAGAGGAACTCGTCTGTGTGGGTAGAGGAAGCCAAGATCTCACCTGTACCAGGACTAAGTGACAGCCCAGAAGGTTGGGCTTGCAACTAAAATCTGGGCTTTAGTTTGGGAAACCTGTTTGCTGACAGGCACATGGGGGCTGGGGGAAACTGCCTGGCTTGTGCATGCAGGGAAAGGTGAAAGGAGAGGATCTCTGTTTTCCTTACAACATTGAATAACGGATGAATCACACACCTCTATAAAGGAGAATTGGGAAACAAAGTGAATTGTTCTCATAGCTGTGCCTTGAGGGGCAGTGAGATTAGATTGTCCATCCTCCTCTCCTGCAGGCTCCTGTAGATGCAGCAAGGTCACATTCATTTACAGCCTGAATTTCACCCCAGTCCTTTCATCCTACCCACCCTCAGCTCTTCCCTGTAACTGCTCTCATCCCCTCTGGCAAATGCAGAAGAGAGAAGGAGTCACAGAGGGGTTTTCTGGAGAGAGGGAAGCTGCTGAATAAGTTGGGGACCTGAAAGGATTTGCTGGTAGATCAGACTTTTGTAGAGCCAAAGCAACAGAATAATAAAAACATCTGACAAGCACACGTCATTTAAAAGCCATTTCCTCCTTAACATCAAGCAGACCAAGAGGCCACACTAGGGCCAAGAGACAGCAGAGCTGCTCAGAGAGAATGGGTCAGCAAGTCTAAGTTGTCACTAGCCATCCTTGTGCCTGGTGAGCAGCTAATCTCCTCATCTCTGAGAGAAGGTTCAAAGTGCTTCTTGCACAGGGAGATGGGAAGATGCCCAGCAGCAGGGCAGGAGCTTGGCTCCAGCTTGCAGTGGGGCTGAGCCATGAAGTTCAGCTCCATGCAGGAGCATCCCCAAGTTCAGGACTACTGATCTCACCCCCCCAGCTTATTCCAAGCACAGAGAAAATCTTTCCCCTTACTCTTCCCGTTGTTAGATTCTTCATTTTGTTTTTCAGAAGTACTCATCCCCATCTTGTCCCTGCAGGCATGATGGTCGGGGGCTACCTGTCACCCCATCACATGGGGGACAGACCCCACTGCTCTTCTGGAGCAGTGGACAAAATGTGGATTAAAGGGATTTTAACTAAAAAGCCCTCTTAAATATTCCCTTAAAATATGTATTTTTAAAAGCTAAATAGAAGTTTGGGGCGNATCCCCCCCCAGCTTACTCCAAGCACAGAGAAAATCTTTCCACTTACTCTTCCCATTGTTAGATTCTTCATTTTGTTTTTCAGAAGTACTCATCCCCATCTTGTCCCTGCAGGCATGATGGTCGGGGGCTACCTGTCACCCCATCACATGGGGGACAGACCCCACTGCTCTTCTGGAGCAGTGGACAAAATGTGGATTAAAGGGATTTTAACTAAAAAGCCCTCTTAAATATTCCCTTAAAATATGTATTTTTAAAAGCTAAATAGAAGTTTGGGGCGGGGGGGAGGGTTGTGGGGTTTCTTTGGGTTTGTTTTATTTTATTGGAAGGAGCAGAAAATGTGGGAGGGCTGGTGGGGGATCTGTTTTCTAGCAAGTTTGTCTCACTGGGACTGAGGGATGCAAAAACTAGGGAAAAAAAAGGCAAGCAGAGGGAGGGAGCAAGGCAGGGATCTGCAGCTGGGGGAGCGGCATTCAAAGCAGAGATGAGCAAGAGTTGACACAATTGCTGGAGCCTCCAGCAAATCCCTGTTTACCAGCGGGAGGTGCCTTACAAACAGCTCCCTTCTCCTGCGGATCCAGAGTGAGGGTGAACCAACTGAAAGGCTGAAAACTGGAAAGAGATGAGAGGTTTCTAAGGTGGAGAAGGGAGCTCCGGGCTCAGGTAAGGGACCTCACCTTTGCTGGCAGTGCTGCACTCATCCTGCTTTGCTTTCAGCAGGGGTTTGCCACCAAGCCACGGAGCCCACCATGCTGTGCCCCTCTCTGAAGACGTCTCTCTGGCTCCTCATCCTCACCGGTGAGTGCTGTGGCTGGGGAGGTTTGTGCGGGATTGGAGTGTGCAGGATTGGATGATGTCCTGGGATGCTCAACCCAGAGCAAGAGGGATGAAAAGAGCTAAGCCATGGGGAGGCAGAGGGGTGCAGGCTGTGCTCCAGGCACCTCTGTCTCTCCTAGTTCCACGAGGGGTTCGTGGGCTCATGCCAACCCAGTCCTGTGGTGCTGTGGGTGTTAAGTCCTCACCTGTTTCATGTTGGTGTGCAGCTGGGTGAGAGGAGGAGACTTTTGCAGAGGGAGCACTGCCAGGTGCACTTAGCCCTGAGCAGACACCCAGGAACCCACATTAGATGGACATTATGGACATCTTCACAGCAGGAAAGATACAGTCAGATCCCTTATATAGAAGAGCACCCCACGGGAAGGCAACAGGGCAGCTGGCTGCATCTAGGCATTTCAAAGCATTGCTGTGAGGCCCTGGGGACTGTCCCAGCTGCCCTGCCCACCCTTGGGGACACCAGGGGTGAGCACTTGTCGCAGCCCCACTGGGAAGTCTGGGCAAGGTGAAACAAGAAGGCTGGGAGAGACACCGGGAGCCATTCAGGAAGACTTTGCCTGCTCTATTGCTTCCAAAGGATTTCCTGCAAGGTTTTGCTTTCATTCTTCTTTCACTTTCTTGTAAACTGACATTGTTTCAGCCTGGTCTGTGTCCTGCCTGACACTGCCCCTGTGGAGAGGCAGCCAGCAGAGCAGGCAATTGCCTCGACTCCTCCTCCCCTCCTTGCCTGCTAAGTGCGTGGCATTTCCAAGCCTTTGAAGATGGGTCTGAGACTCAGCTCTCTTTACAGAGACATTTAGGGTCGGTAGTACTACGCTTGCTGTCAGCTCCCCAGACCATCTAGACCAGCTCACAGGATGCATAAAAGCCAAGAATGTGAGCAAACACATAGAGAAGACCCAGCTCACCCCCATTTCCAGCCCTGTCCGCACAAAGGATACACCTTGGGCTGGTGCAACAGCATCACTGCCTCCCAGGACAGTTCCGTTCAAACCCCCAGTTTCAACGGTTGCTCCAAATTCCTCCTGAACCAGCCTTCTGCTCCTCACCAGACAGGCAGCATGGGGTGTGCAGTGAACTTGCAGAAAGGTTGGATGGGGACACGCATAGTTAAAGCATAAAATGGGAGGTTCTCCACCCACAAACAAGATAGGCATTTCCTCTCCAGTAAGGGTTTCAGGAGGTACAGGGAGTGCCCCACCAAGGTCTAGGTTGACAGGACATTTCAGAGGAGAGCATGTGGCTATGCCAAGGGAGGCAAATCCAGGAAGGTTCTTTTTCAGGCTGACACTACAAACAAAATAAACTGTCTGGAGGTTGTGCTCCAGCATGCTTCTCCTTGGATTTCAGAGGAAACCAATTTGGTCTCATCTCCCTCCTTTCACAGGTCTGCTGGAGGTGGCATCTGGGGGCAGTGGGCTGCACATCGAACCTGGAGACGCAGAGCTTGTCCTCAGTCTCCACAGCACCTTCTCCTTCTTGTGCTATGGGGATGGCGCGCTCGTCTGGGAACGGGATGGTCAGCCCCTTGCTGCCTCTCTGGAGCTCAGGGATGGTGTCTTCGTCAGCAACCTCACCCTCAGGAATGTGACAGGTCGTCACACTGGGGAGTACACGTGCACCTACAACTTTGACCAGGCTCCCGAACCAGCAGAGAAGAAAGCACTGTATATATACGTCCCAGGTAAGGGACAACATGTCCTTGTCTCTGCATCTTCACAGGGTTTAGCAGGAGAAAGAGGGCTTTGAATTATCATTCTATCTCCAAGCACCTGACCTCCCAAAATCCTTCCTCCTATTGCAGGAGAGCATTCATGGCAGGTCAACTGGCTGTGACATGTCTCTGGTGTATCAGGGCATGGTAAAGTCCCATGTGTGCTGTGTTAGCACAAGAGGTGGGTGGGGAACAGTATTAAGTGGCAGCATCTGTGTCTCTCTCATCCTCCCAGAAGAGGTTTGGCAAGACCGCGACATGGCAACTCTCCTTTACCATGGGAGTTAAAGAAAGGATTCCACCACTCTGGAGTCTGAGCCCTGTGCTGTAGCAGTCCTGGAGGAGCACAGTGCAACCTTGGCTCAGCTTCAAGCAGCTTTTTGTAACCAGTGTTCCCTCTCTCCCACAGATCCCTCCCTCGTCTTCCTTCCCACAATTACCTCTGAAGAGCTATTCATCTTCATCACGGGCTACACAGAGGCTGTTATCCCATGCCGTGTGACCGACCCACAGGTGCAGGTGACCCTCTATGAGAAAAAGGTGGAGAACCCCATCCCAGCTGTTTATGACCCACAACAGGGATTCAAAGGCTTCTTTGAGGATAAGACCTATTTCTGCCGGGCAATTGTGGATGACCAGGAGGTGGATTCAGACACCTTCTATGTCTATAGGATCCAGGGTGAGTTGCTATTGTCTCAGCATACCTGTGCACCTGCTGAGGCTATTCTTTCAACCCAGTAGCAGGGGACAGCAGAGATCTCTCCCTGTCTCCTCAGCGATGCCCCTGATCAGTTTGGAGCCTGGATTTTAGTCCCATCTCCATTGGAGAATGGGTTCTACCAAAGTGTCAGCTCCATCCCTCAGGAAAGAGACTTTGTGGCTGACCACTCCTCCCAGGATAAATGAACTAGGTGCACACTCATACCTTCCTTCATTATTCACTCCTTTCTTTCACATTTCCCACAGTCTCATCTGTGAACGTCTCCATCAGTGCAGTGCAGACCATCGTGCGTCAGGGAGAAAATGTTACCCTGATGTGCACCGTGAGCGGCAACGAGCTAGTCAACTTTAACTGGGATTATCCTCGCAAGCAAGTGAGTGCTCCAGCCCCACATGCTCCAGGCATGTCCCTGAGCAATCGCGCATCAGTACCCTAGGTGAAGCTTCATAGGAAGCTTCAACCCATGACAGAAATTGCACAACGCTGCTGCCACACAGTGAGGTTTGATGGGAGATCCTTGGATTACGACTGTCTGTCTCAGTGGCCTATGATCTGTGTATCTTCCCTGTCCCTGTGGTAGCCAGACCAGGGTCCTCTACCTCCTTTTCTCCTTCCCTGTGAGCCTTTGTAGCTCCAATGGCAGAACAAGCTCTTGACTTCTCAGACTGTATCCCCTGTCTCCATTGTGCAGGCAGGGAAGGCTGTGGAGCCGGTGACTGACTTCCTGCCCGGATCCACCCATGAGATCCGCTCCATCCTCATCATTCAGAATGCGGAGCTAGAGGACAGTGGGACCTATGTCTGCAACGTCTCTGAAGGCTACCATGAGAAGACAGACAGGAAAGATATCACAGTCCATGTGATCGGTACGTTGCTGCCCACATGCCCAAAGCCAGCAAACCTTGTGGGTGTCCAGCCAGGATGCTCCAAAGCTGCACCCTCTTCTCTCTGCCCAGCCTCCAGCCCTCTCCCCTCCTCACCTCTTCCCTAACTAACCATGGCAAAACCACAACCTTCACTCCATGTCATCTCTGCCCACTTCTTGGCTTCAGAACACCCCAAATCTCCCACTTTGGCTCTTGTGATCCTTTAAAACACTTGAGGTTATGGGTAAGAGCTCTTCTGCACGATGCAGTGCCAAAGTGATGTAAGGTCACATTGTAACCTTCCCTCTGCATCTGTCCTTTCTTCATGTAATTTAAGAGAAACTGCCTCATCTCCACAAAATAAAAGCCTTTTTCACACGTGCTGCCTGCTCCATGAGCTCCTCCACTCCCATGTGGCTCTTCATCCACAAATTCCCTTCGAGACAAGCCTGAAGCCTTGAGGGATGGATCTGCCCCACCGCTTTTGGTTGTTCAGTGTTTTGTTCCAGATCCATGTTTGTCCAAAGGACTAGAAATAGGGTTGTTTCTCTCTCTGAATCCCCTTCCCCTCCTGCCCTGTCTCAGAACGTGGCTTTGTACATTTCCAAACTGACCTGCCCAGCACGGTGTACGCCGAGGTCCACAAGAGCCACACCATCCAGGTGGAGATGGAGGCCTACCCGCATCCCAACATCGTGTGGCTGAAAAACAACAAGACTCTGACCATGGAAAGCAGCAGCGAGTTCACCATCACCAACAGGAATCTGTCAGAAACCAAGTAAGGGCCCATCATTCCTTATCAAGATGCAGGGATGGGGGTAATTGTTGCTTGGACATGGTTGATGGTTGAATTCCTTCCCTTGAGTGGATTTCACACATACCTCAGATGGGTAGGAGCAGGTTGCCCCTGAGCATTGTCAATCCCCAAGTACTTTCCCACACCCATCATTCTGGTACTTTCCCCTCCAGGTATCAAACAGCTCTGGTGCTGGTGCGGGTGAAGCAAGAAGAAGGAGGTTTTTACACCATTCGGGCTTCCAATGAGGATGATGAGCAGGAGCTGTCCTTCCATCTGCAGATAAATGGTAAGGATGGGCATGCAGACATGAGGTGAGGAGTGTGGGGGCAGTCTCAGGGGATGGCTCCATCTTTTGCCACAGGACCCTCAAGGTGAAGCCTTTACTCCTCTGACTACAGTTCTGGAGTGGTTTAGTACAAAGGAAGAGTATTCAAGCAAGAAACGTGCTCATTTGAAATATCTCATAGTTGGTTTCAGAACAAGGGGAACAGGGAGGCAGTGCAGACACCAGTAGCTTAGTCTTCAGGTAGCAGTTTCAGAGGTGATTGCACAGCTCCGATGTCCAGGACTTTCCCCTGTGCTGTCCTGTGCTCTCCCAGCAAGCCAGATGGGGGCAGGCCTCCCTCATAACCCCCTCAGATCTTTCTGGTTTCACTGTTAGCTTTCAAAAATAAAACACAATTGATGTGATGAGTCCTCCCTCACTGTCTCGTCACCCCCAGGCCATGTTGGGGTTACAATGGAATCACGTTCCCTTTGCATCCTGCAGTCAGAAAGGATTAATTCCCATCACTGTCTCTTGGTTTCAGTGCCAGCCAAAGTGGTGGATCTCAAGGAGAACAGCAGTGCCAGCAGTGGGGAGCAGACCGTGACGTGCTCTGCTGAAGGCATGCCCCAACCTGAGATCAGCTGGTCTACTTGCAGCAACATCAAATGGTAAGTTGAGTGATGGAGCCCATGGAAACAGCTCTTTAGTATAATAACAGACTTCTATTGTATTGTATTCTGCTGGCTCACATACCCAAGCATCCCATGGTGGTGTGTGGTCCCAACTGCCTCTCAGGTGCCTTTATCCTCCCCCGGATCAGGTGCAGCACCAAAGGGCAGCCCACCCGGCTGCTGGGGAACGAATCCACGGAGATTGGTCTGCAAACCAATGCCACGTACCACGCGGAGCTGCAGGTGTACCGTGTGAACAGCACCCTGCAGCTGCACAGGGTGGACGAGCCCCTGCTCCTGAGATGCACCGTGCAAAACTTCCTGGGCACCAGCTCCCAGGACATCACTCTGGTCCCACATGGTGAGCATTGAGGGAAGTGTTTGAGCCAGCAGTGGGAAGACAGGTATTCCTCTGTGTGTCCCCAACCTGGAGGTGCTGGGAGCCAGGACTGTCCTCTGATGACTGCAGTCCTTGGAGGGAGGAAACCTGTGTACTTCTGCCCCAGATGAAGCCTCCTTTGGATTGAGCAGGGAAGGCTGCTCCAGGAGGACTCTGAAGCCCTTATGTCCCATGAACATCCCCATCCCACCACTGTCAGGGTCATGCCTCCTAGGGGGCAAGATGAGAGTGCCTGAGCAGATCCCCGGTGTCTTGTTATTAGCCCGAGGGTCACTAGATGGTGCCACGGGCTCAAACATCTGTACCCTGACCATCCGAACTGTGAGGAAGGATGGTGTGAGCCCAGGCCCAGGTCTGTCAGCTCTCCCCCAAGCAAAGCAGCTCCTCTACCTCCCTATACTCTCCCAAAGCACCAAGCTTTTCAGCAGGCTGTAACAACCCATCAGCAAATTATCCCTGGGGTGCTGTGCCTGCAAGTGATAGGCAGATCCACCCAGGAGGAGAGGATAGAGACACTCCCCACCCAGAGAGTTCAAGGTTGTGTCTGGTGGGGAAAACATGTAGCAGTAGGGGGACAGTGGCCAGGGGAGAGAAGGGGAAGGGTGCAGGGACCCCTCTGTGCTGCTGTCCCATCTTTTCCTCAGGGTACTCAGGCCATGCAGAGGTGAGGGAGTCTGACTTCTTCTGTCCTTGTTATCATTGTAGCCTTGCCGTTCAAGGTGGTCATCATCTCTGTCATCCTGGCCTTGCTGGTCCTCACCGTCATCTCCTTGATCATCCTGATCGTCCTGTGGCAGAAGGTAAAAGAGAGTGTTCCTAGGCTGCCACAGTGGTATCTCTGTGTGAGGGTGGCTGGGAAGAGCAAAGCCATGGGCTCCTGCTGGCATGGGCTTGACAAGATCCTACCCATGCCAGGGACCACGGGCTTCCGTCAGTCTCCACCTGCCTCTGGCATCTGTAGGCTAGATAGGGAATGAGGCAATGGCTGCAGTGATGAAAGACTCTGACAAAGCCCATCCACATCCCCCATGCCCTCTCTGACTCTCAGCCTCTCAGATCTCTCTTTCCCTTTGCTCCTCTTTCCAGAAACCTCGTTATGAAATCCGCTGGAAGGTGATTGAGTCCGTCAGCTCTGATGGGCACGAGTACATCTATGTGGATCCCATGCAGCTCCCTTACGACTCCAGCTGGGAGGTGCCCAGGGACAAGCTGGTACTAGGTAAAGGCTCTGCAGGTCACACTGATGAACCTCTGGGCCCCTGTCTTTCTGAGGTTGATAGGTTTGGGATCTCTGAAAAGATGAACCAAGAAAAGGCAGAGACATTCCTGGAGATACAATGTGGTCCTGGGACAAGGGGCTCATCTGAGGCTATGGTGGGAGGCCAGCAGCCCCCTTTGGCATGAAGCACTGGGTTATTCCTGGCTATCCTTTCTTGAAGCTGGCAGCTCCTTCCCTTCTCAGCCAGATGGAAACCTGTCCCAGCCCCAAACATAGCTCACGACTACTTCCACACCTATCAGGATGACTGCAGCAAGGCTGATATGGTTTCAGACAGGGGACTTGGCTTTTCCAAGCACCTTTCCTCAGCTCTCCTCAGGGTCCATCGCCAACTTTGCCTCCTCACTGTTTCTTTGCAGGACGTACTCTTGGCTCTGGTGCCTTCGGACGTGTGGTGGAGGCAACAGCCCACGGCCTGAGCCATTCCCGTTCCACCATGAAAGTGGCAGTCAAAATGCTTAAGTGTGAGTTGCCCCCACACAATCTCTTTTCCCCATCTAAAAGCCACAAGGGCAAACATTACCCATGCACACCTCCTCTTGCACTGCCATTCACACTGACTCTCCCCAACAGCCACCGCCCGGAGCAGTGAGAAGCAAGCCCTTATGTCTGAGCTGAAGATAATGAGCCACCTAGGACCTCACCTGAACATCGTCAACTTGCTGGGTGCCTGCACCAAAGGAGGTACTGAGCCCCGGGTGCTTTGTCTCCTCTCCTTACTGTCCTGGGCTGAGGAAAACTGTCTTCAGAGAGAATAATTCCTGTTTTCTGGCTCAGAATTATTCAGCCTTCCCTAAGAAAACCTTCTGGAGTTCTGAAAACCTTTATTTCCAACCTGAAACTGAGGAGGGCATGTGTCTGTTAATCCCCACCTCCCTCCACGACCATAAATTTCAAATTCCAGAAATGGCTATTACCAGAAAGGTCTCTTTTTCCCCTGGCCCTGCGTAGACATCCTGCAATCTGGTAATGGCCTGTGGGATGAAATTCACTGCCCAGGGGAGCGAGCGGGGCAGAGGCAGTGCTGATGTGGGTGTTGTCTCCCACCAGGGCCCATCTATATTATCACCGAGTACTGCCGCTACGGGGACCTGGTGGACTACCTGCACCGCAACAAGCACACCTTCTTGCAGTCCTATGAAGAGAAGGCACGGCGAGAGGCAGAGCTGTATGGGAACACACCTAAGGAAGACCATGTGCAAAGGTACGTGGGAAGCAGCACTCTCCTCTGTGATTCCTACCCCATCCTGGCCTCATCAACAAGGGGGGCTGGCGCTGTCAGGAAGGGATACCCACATTTCCTCCAGACCAGTAAAAGAAACACAGAACCAGTGCTATGGGACACAGCTGGTTGTTCAGTTACCTTGTGAGATCAATCCATGTGCCAACCAGCCACCTCCAAACAGCTTCTGGCAGACAGGGAGTTAGCAGAGGCAATCTGTATGTCCTAGAGGCTGAGGTTGCTAACGCACACTCTGGTTACTCCATGCCAGTTGGGAATATTCCCTGGCATCAATAACTTCGCCGGCATAGCCATAGCTACACATTGAGTACAGAGATGAAGGCTTGACTGACACGTCTTTCCCCTTGGGGAGCTCAGGTCTGCTTTTTCAGGGTACAGTGTGTAAGGCAGAAGTGCTAGGAGGAGTGCAGTTGCGCAAGGGGTTTTACAAGGAAAGGGAACTGGTCCTTCATCCAGTGGGCAGCTGTAAGAGATGCAGGCACATCGGCACAGAGAAACGGTCCCATGGGAAGTTAGAAAGCAGCATTTCCTTCTAGCACGCCAAAACAACAGTAAAATTGAGCCGTGTTGGGACATCAGCATAGCTGCCCCCTGCCCTTTCTGTTCAAAGGCAGCTGACATCCTCTTCAGCGCTATGTGCAGCCTCCCAAGGCTGTGAGGACGTGCCCCGCTGCAGGTTTCCCTTGCCCATGGGAGGCCTCAAAATGCTACTTCTGAAGAGCCTCTTTTCTTCCTCCCACAGTCACCTCTCCTTGTCTGTTGAGAGTGATGGGGGCTACATGGACATGAGCAAGGATGACTCCCTGGATTATGTGCCCATGTCTGACATGAAGGGTGAAGTCAAGTATGCTGACATCGAGTCCTCTAACTATGGCACCCCCTATGAGCTGGACAGCTATTCCCCATCAGGTAACAGCTCAGCCAAAGTAGGAGGGAGAGGTGCTTGCACACTGGGCGCTGTTCGCCTTTCCTTGCAGAGACACACGGTCCATGTTGCAAATGTCACCTTTGGGATGAGTCCAGCAGTGGCAGCAGATGCCCTTGTAATGGGAGCTCCCATCTGTGTCCCACTGTCCCTCCACGGGTGTTGTGTAACACCGACATCCATCTCTGCTTGCCCTCCAGCTCCTGAAAGAACAGACCGGGTGACACTGATAAATGAGTCTCCACTCCTCAGCTACATGGACTTGGTGGGCTTCAGCTTCCAGGTGGCCAATGGGATGGAGTTCCTGGCTTCCAAAAATGTACGTATGCTGGCTGGTTCATGGTGCCTGTGATGATCAGGCTAACAATGCTCTGCTGTGTCCTGCGGTCAGCTTCTGCTCGCTGTCCCTCTGTCCATGCCAACCTCCTTGTGGGAGAAGTGGCCATGTAATTGAAAGAGCTGCTGACCACTTCTCCCTGAGGATCAGCATGACTAAATTTGCACGTGACAGCTAATCCTGGCTTAGACCAAGCTTCAGACCTCAAATTTTCTGACTCTGAGCTCCTCCCAAGCCATGAGCAGCACAGCTGCAGGGTTGTATCATCCTTGTTTACTGGGATAACCAAACAATGACAGCCTCCCTCTGCTAAAGCACAGGGCATTCTGCTTTAGAACTAGGACTGTCCATGGACGCTTCCAGTGCACCATGTGGTCTGAGTACCCCCCACCCCGACCTCATCATAAGTGCTTGTTCAGTGGAAATTAAGCCAACACAGAGGATCAGGCTCTGGTATTTCCTAAGATCTGGCTTAGCCTGGGGCAGGAAGAAATACAGATGGTCTGTGTGAAAAAATCATTGCAGGGCAGGACTAAGAGGTAGGGTAGGGGTGTCATCAGTGATGTGTGGAGAGAAATTCTTGGCTCTTTGCCTCCATCCAGACAGTTTGATCATCAAAAATGCATTGTCAGTGCTCCCCTGTGGAGCACAGAATAGGACCTCCCAGCTTCCTGCAGCTTCCCACAGTCACGCTTTACAGTGGCGTAATATCACCACTAGTGTCTGGCAGGGTCTTAGGCAAACCTCAGAGTTGCTCATATGGAAAGCATCCAACATGCTGGAAAACCAGAGGGCGCAAGCTAGGCAAGGGTAGCTCTGATGCCTTCAGACTGCCAGGTTGGATTGTCCAAACAGAGATGGAGACATCCCCTCATTGCCAGCCCATTAACACCCCTGCTTGGTCAGGCACAAGCAATCCACTCTCTACTGGGTTGCTCAAGTTGCCCTTTGCCAAATTTATGTGCCTGTTACTGTCACAGGGGTAAGAGTCCAGGTGAGCAGTGGAAAAAGCACGCTCTGCTCGTGGCTTTGAGCCATGACTGTCCCTAGAGATGGAGAAGATGCCTTAAGCGATGTGAGGTGACTCCTGCAGCACCAGAAATGTGCTGGTCCTGGTGCTGAGCTGCTTTCTTGGGCTGTCTGGGGGCATCTCACAGTTACAGTGACCTTCCTCCCCCCACAGTGCGTGCATCGTGACCTGGCTGCTAGGAATGTCCTCATCTGTGAGGGGAAGCTGGTGAAGATCTGTGACTTTGGCCTAGCAAGGGACATCATGAGGGATTCCAACTATATCTCCAAAGGCAGTGTGAGTACCAAGAGCTGTGGAAACTCTTTCTTCCTGGGGTTCTAGGCCTGGCATTCCCTACATGTTCCCCTCGTGAGTTGCTAGTCTGCCATTGTGCCCAGGGTTAGTGACACCTGGGCACCCAGGGCAGGACTTCCTGGAGAAGGTGTCACCAGTCAATCATAGAATCACCAGGTTGGAAAAGACCCACTGGATCATCGAGTCCAACCATTCCTATCAAATACTAAACCATGTCCCTCAACACCTCATCCACCTGTCCCTTAAACCCCTCCAGGGAAGGTGACTCAATGCCGTCCCTGGGCAGCCTGTTCCAGTGCCCAGTGACCCTTTCCATGAAATTTTTTTTCCAACCATCCTGCACCTGATGTGCTCTGCATGCTGTGGTGTGGTAGAATTGCATGCCCATATCTGCAGGCTCTTACACAAGACCCTGGGCAGCAGCAGCGAAACTAAGAATTGTCCCCTGTTCACCCCTAGCAGCAGTGCTGCATCCCTCCCCTGCACAGCACCGAGTCTGGTCCTGAGCTGCAGGCAGGAGTGTGAGGTAAGGCAGCTTAACAGTGCTGCAGTGAGTCACTGGCCGCTCTTAGCAAGGGGTTCACAGAATTCTGCTCTAACCACTAGACCACAGGTAAGAGGAAGTGTTCCCCGGCGAGCAGCTACTTTTCAGAAAGATGTCTCCAATCTTTCAAGGCAGGAGAGGGTGAGGCTGTAATTGAGGTTCCCTAGAACCTTGCCTGTGACTTCAACAACAGCCCTGGGGCATTCAGGAACATGCAACCCGAAGCAAAGCAGGGATGTAATTCCCAGACAGAGAAACTGAGGCTTAGGCAGTGGAGTGTGAAGCCAGGCCTCTCAAGCCCCGGTTTTCCGCTCTATGAACCAATTCACTTCTCTCCTGCTTTCTCCTGTTTGCACAGGATGACAGGCAGTCAGGGCCTGGGCAGAGAGAGCCTCCTGCAGGGGCACTGGGGTTTTCATGTCCAGTCTTGGCATAGCTGCTTTTCCTTGCAAAATGGGAAATGAAACAGGGTTCATTTGCAATCCTTCCTGAAGATTATTTTGATATTCATTGTGCAAGTCAATCCCAGGAACAGCACCACAAGTGCTGCATACAAGCTGGTCAAGTGAGGTTTCTTTTTGTGTATCGCTCTGAGTAAGAGCAGGAAAAAAAGGTGGATGTGTCCTTTGGCTCTTGTCTGGCCATTCCGTAGCTGTCTCCAACCTGGTTTTCAAAGTCCAGATAGGCCTGGCCTCCCTCCAGAAATGCTATGGTCATATTGTGCAACTCAGTGGACTCCCCAAGAACTAGGGAACAGAGGATGCACACCGTGCCATCTCACCGTGGCAGACAGTGACAGAAATGGATTATAACACACCCCATCTTTCCTACTGCCTGCTGGGCTTGTCATGCATGAGGGAAGAGGAAACTGGTCCCTCCAAGAAGTGGATATCAGCAGATGTGTTGGGCAGCTCTGTAGGAGGCTGTATGTCACCTGCCAGGCTCTCACCTGTTGAAACAAGTGCTGTAAACACAGCTGACTCTCTTCTTGTTCCTTTTTTTTTCTCTTAGACCTTCTTGCCCCTTAAGTGGATGGCTCCAGAGAGCATCTTCAACAACCTCTACACCACCCTGAGTGATGTGTGGTCCTTCGGGATTCTCCTCTGGGAGATATTCACTCTAGGTAAGTGCCCTGGAGATCATGGTGGTATCTGTAGGTCTAATAGTGTGTTAGCAGGATCCCTTCCCACACTAGAAATNTCCCTAGAGATGGAGAAGATGCCTTAAGCGATGTGAGGTGACTCCTGCAGCACCAGAAATGTGCTGATCCTGGTGCTGAGCTGCTTTCTTGGGCTGTCTGGGGGCATCTCACAGTTACAGTGACCTTCCTCCCACCACAGTGCGTGCATCGTGACCTGGCTGCTAGGAATGTCCTCATCTGTGAGGGGAAGCTGGTGAAGATCTGTGACTTTGGCCTAGCAAGGGACATCATGAGGGATTCCAACTATATCTCCAAAGGCAGTGTGAGTACCAAGAGCTGTGGAAACTCTTTCTTCCTGGGGTTCTAGGCCTGGCATTCCCTACATGTTCCCCTCGTGAGTTGCTAGTCTGCCATTGTGCCCAGGGTTAGTGACACCTGGGCACCCAGGGCAGGACTTCCTGGAGAAGGTGTCACCAGTCAATCATAGAATCACCAGGTTGGAAAAGACCCACTGGATCATCGAGTCCAACCATTCCTATCAAATACTAAACCATGTCCCTCAACACCTCATCCACCTGTCCCTTAAACCCCTCCAGGGAAGGTGACTCAACGCCGTCCCTGGGCAGCCTGTCCCAGTGCCCAATGACACTTTCCATGAAAATTTTTTTCCAACCATCCTGCACCTGATGTGCTCTGCACGCTGTGGTGTGGCAGAATTGCATGCCTGTATCTGCAGGCTCTTACACAAGACCCTGGGCAGCATCAGCGAAACTAAGAATTGTCCCCTGTTCACCCCTAGCAGAGGTGCTGCATCCCTCCCCTGCACAGCACCGAGTCTGGTCCTGAGCTGCAGGCAGGAGTGCGAGGTAAGGCAGCTTAACAGTACTGCAGTGAGTCATTGGTCGCTCTTAGCAAGGGGTTCACAGAATTCTGCTCTAGCCACTAGACCACAGGTAAGAGGAAGTGTTCCCCTGCGAGCAGCTACTTTCATGAAAGATGTCTCCAATCTTTCAAGGCAGGAGAGGGTGAGGCCGTAATTGAGCTTCCCTAGAACCTTGCCTGTGACCTCAACAACAGCCCTGGGGCATTCAGGAACATGCAACCCGAAGCAAAGCAGGGATGTAATTCCCAGACAGAGAAACTGAGGCTGAGGCAGTGGAGTGTGAAACCAGGCTTCTCAAGCCCTGATTTTCCGCTCTATGAACCAGTTCACTTCTCTCCTGCTTTCTCCCGTTTGCACAGGATGACAGGCAGTCAGGGCCTGGGCAGAGAGAGCCTCCTGCAGGGGCACTGGGGTTTTCATGTCCAGTCTTGGCATAGCTGCTTTTCCTTGCAAAATGGGAAATGAAACAGAGTTCATTTGCAATCCTTCCTGAAGATTATTTTGATATTCATTGTGCAAGTCAATCCCAGGAACAGCACCACAAGTGCTGCATACAAGCTGGTCAAGTGAGGCTTCTTTTTGTGTATCGCTCTGAGTAAGAGCAGGAAAAAAAGGTGGATGTGTCCTTTGGCTCTTGTCTGGCCATTCCGTAGCTGTCTCCAACCTGGTTTTCAAAGTCCAGATAGGCCTGGCCTCCCTCCAGAAATGCTATGGTCATATTGTGCAACTCAGTGGACTCCCCAAGAACTAGGGAACAGAGGATGCACACCGTGCCATCTCACCGTGGCAGACAGTGACAGAAATGGATTATAACACACCCCATCTTTCCTACTGCCTGCTGGGCTTGTCATGCATGAGGGAAGAGGAAACTGGTCCCTCCAAGAAGTGGATATCAGCAGATGTGTTGGGCAGCTCTGTAGGAGGCTGTATGTCACCTGCCAGGCTCTCACCTGTTGAAACAAGTGCTGTAAACACAGCTGACTCTCTTCTTGTTCCTTTTTTTTTCTCTTAGACCTTCTTGCCCCTTAAGTGGATGGCTCCAGAGAGCATCTTCAACAACCTCTACACCACCCTGAGTGATGTGTGGTCCTTCGGGATTCTCCTCTGGGAGATATTCACTCTAGGTAAGTGCCCTGGAGATCATGGTGGTATCTGTAGGTCTAATAGTGTGTTAGCAGGATCCCTTCCCACACTAGAAATCCGTTTCTAATCCTCAAGTCCCAGCCTTTCCAGTCAGAGTAGCACTTCATTCCCCATCTCTTTCTTTCCTATGCTGACATTGCCATTTGGAAGTGAAATAAAGCAGAAAAGGTAAAGCAAAAAGAAAACATTAGTGTGAAATGCATGTTGGTATGGGGGTGGTAGACATTCCAGCAGCCTGATTTCCTGCTCTCCCTTTACACGCAGGGGGGACTCCATACCCTGAACTGCCTATGAATGAGCAGTTCTACAATGCCATCAAACGTGGCTACAGGATGTCCAAACCCACCCACGCCTCTGATGAAATGTAAGTGCTGCCCATACTCATCTGCCTTGGACCTGCCCTTCACAAACTACTGAAGCATTGCTGCCTGTTTCCCCTACCCACCAACTCATCGGAGTGCTCTCTCTTCCCTCTTGTTAGCTACGATATCATGCAGAAATGCTGGGAGGAGAAGTTTGAGATCAGACCATCCTTCTCACAGCTGGTGGTGCTCATGGGAAACCTCTTGGTGGATTGCTACAGAAAGGTGTGTTCAAAAGACCCTGTGCTGGAGGGACAGTGGAGCTTAGAGGTGAAGGATGAAGGATGCTGCCTCGGTTGAGGCTCTCAAGAATGGTGTTGAGACCACTGTTTAGAGCATTTTTACTGTGATTAAGGCTACAGTAGTTTGAACAGCCGGTGAAGTTGGTTTGGGCATCCTGGGGACATTGCTGAGACAATTGGCATCACCAGACCAGCAGCTGATGTCTCAGCAACTGCAGAAATCAGAACTGGCAGGAGATCCAAATCCTGTCTCTAACTTGGTAGTTTAGAGCTGTGGAGTTGTGACCCTGATTTCTCCCTTAAGAAATGTTCACGACCTGTCCTTGGTGGAGACAGTGTAGCTGAACCCTGCTAGAAGATGCCAGCCTCTCTAGAAAAAGTGTACTGGGCAGGGAAAGCAAATACAATACAGATGCATTTTCTCCACTCACAAGACCTTCCCTTTTCTTTGGTGAGATCAGAGGTACCAGCAGGTGGATGAAGAGTTCATGAAGAGTGACCACCCTGCTGTTGTCCGCACAAGACCCACAATCCCTGGGCTGAACAATGCCAGGCTCACTCCCAACTCCCCCACGGGCAGCATCCTCTACACAGCCGTGCACCAGAATGGGGGTGAGAACGATTATATCATTCCAATTCCTGACCCCAAACCTGACAACATCTGCGATCTCCCTCAGGAGGCCTCCATCAGCCGGGCCAGGTAAAAGTATCGCTTCTGAATATTGTCCCTTTTCCTGACTATCTGAAAATGGGGGCCCCAGAGGAAATGGGGATGCTCAGCTATAGGACAGACCAGGGTTGGTTTTACCTGGAGAGGATGAGTGCAGTGTCACCCTCATATGAGGTGCTGTGACCTTGCATGAGTCTGCGGGCATGAAGATAAGCCAGAGGATTTGGGATGTGAGCTAAGGTGGGGCATCATGTCATGACTCTGTAATTCAGCTGATGTAGCTGCAGACAAGAGAGGCCACTTACGAGTAGGACACATTGGTGTGTGACATCCATGTAGCCCAGCTGGCTGTTCGTTGTGTTTGAGGGCTGAATAGATCCAAATAGTATCGTCTGTCCCCCTGCTTAAAGTTGCTCAGATAGACTGGGTCTGGCAGGAGTTTGATGTATTTCTCAGCCGTTGGGAATCCTCTTCACCAGGAGACTTGGGACAAGGCACTCATTTCTCTCTCCTTCTTGTTTCCCTTCAGCTCTACACTGAACGAGGCCAACACATCATCTACAATATCCTGTGACAGCCCTCTGGGCCTCCGGCAGGACGAGGAGCAGGAATCCGACTCCCAGCCAGGCTGCCAGGAGCCAACCACAGGGCACCAAGAGGTGGAGGAGAGTTTCCTGTAGTCAGAGTTGGGCTGGCTCTGCGTCTCCCCATGGTGAGACCAGCTGAGGGGCTGACCCAGACAGCACAGAGAGCCGTGCTTTGCACTTTTATGTTGGGATATCCCCACCTGTCCCAGAATTCTCCTTCCTTCCCATCTCCCAGTGTTGGGTGTGGAATTAAAGACTCTTCCCTGCTGCCATTCCCTTCCCCCTTACAAAGAGGTGGCTCAGTGCCAGCAACCATCCAGATCACAGCCACATCCTCCTCAGTGATCAAACCACTGCAGGATGGAGACATCTCACAGACCAACATCTTCATTTAAAGTGGAAGACGTGGGCTGGATCTCCACAAGAGACGCCACTTTCTGCATTACTAAGATGATACTCCAGCCTTTTCCCCCTCCATGGCAACGAGTTTCATCTCCTCTGCACCAGCACTTCTCTGATAGTCTCAGTACCAGCCACACCATGAAATGCTACCGGGACATACGATTTGCTCGGAGCCCACTGCTGGGGCAAAGAGAACCTGCAACACCAACCTTCAGGTGCTGGAGAGCAAGAGTACATTAGGTAAATCCTTCTCCAAGCACAGCCAAGTCCTGGAGAGACCAGCCAGCATCTCGGAGATAGTGAATCACTGTTTTCCTTTCTTGATAGCTCTTCTACAGTGGATAGAGCATCACGAGCACTACAGGTACCCATGGCTCTGGGGCACAGCTCTACACCCCTCTAAAGGGGCTGTCATACCCCAAACCCTTTTGTGTCCAGCATGGTACAAGGAGCCCCAGAGGTGTGCCAGGACCTCAAAATGCTCTCACAATGACTCTGTTGTAGCAAAGAGGGCAATCCAATGTTGTTTGTATTGTCTGTGTGGACTCTAAGCTTCTTCTCCATTGAAGATTTAAAGGGAAAAAATACATTAATCCACTAGCCAGGGCCAGTATAAGGAAGCAATATGGCTATTCATTAATTCACTGCCACTAAGCCCAGCTCATCTGCTGGGAAATTGTATAACCCTGCCAGCTGCAAAATCTTTGTGCCTTATCTTTGGGAAGCAGGGGTTCCATCTGAATAGACTGTTCACCCAAACACCCTTTCCCAGACTCACCGGTCTCTCCTGAGTTGTAGCAAGACTATGGAGAGTGATAAGGATGCCAAAACACCACCCCAGGGACATCTCGAGAGAGAGGGAAGGAGAGAGGTTGGGAAACTGTTTGGTTATAGCCAAACTGTATCTCAAACCCTGCTGCTTTCTAGAGGCCAGACCCAGCCGCTTGCACCCTGCCCAGGCTGTGGATGAAGTGGATGGGGACCTGAGCAGAACAAGAAGAATCAGGGAAGGTTCCTCTCTCTTGGAAAGTGTTTTGAAGAATAAAAGGGCAGGGACCTTCCTCCTGCTTCTTGCCTCCTTCCATGCTTCTCACAGGCAGGCCTGGGACTTCTTGTGTTCTCAGGTGCCACTTCAGGAAATTAAAAGCAGGAGGAACGCCAACGTGTTGAAATCAGTGGTGAACCCCACCTCTGCAGAGATGAAAGACTCCAACAACTACACCTTAGAAACTAGCAGGGTTTTTGTCTGAAAGGAGGAGTTTTGCCTTGCACAGAGCTCTGTTCGCTGTACGCCCCCCACTCCCATTAACCTCTTCATTATCCTTCTCATGCACATCTCTGTGCATCCTGCTGAACCCACACAGGCAGGCTTATAAATTCAGAAGCTGGGCTTCTGCCACCTCAGAGCCACCAAGAATTATTTCAATCCAAATATGAAACTTCTGCCAGAAATCCCAGCGAAACAGCTTCTGTTAAGTTGTCTATCGTTGCAATGCTGCCATTTGTGCAGCTAAACGAGGAGTAAATGTTTTGTGGGCTGATGTCCTTGGTAAAATGTGAACATAAGAAATAGCACTTCTATTGGCAGCTGGTGGAGTATATTCTCAGCCCGTGTGGTCAGATTCCCCACCATCCATAGGAAACACACTGTGAATGACAACTCTTTTTCCATGCTCTCTTCCTCCTGCTTGTAATGAAGGAACCATCTTCTGTGGCTGTGGTTCACAAAATGATTCTAACTGTGGAGAAGCAGTAACTCATGGGATCCTTGGGATCAGACCACTTTATGTTTTCTAACGCGTGAGGTGCTTGGTAGGATCTGTGTCACTGCGACTTGAGCCCGTGGGATGACACATCTGATCATCCTAATAGCCCCTGGCTACACCAGCTCCATTTATAACTTGTCCTTCTCTATCAAAAGTGACCAGAAGTACCCAGTACTCCAGGTGAGGTCAAACCTAGACCTCACATAGGGCATTAATAGTTCTGGTCTGTACTGGATCTGACTTGCCTGGTGTAATGGGTAATGTTGGCCTTTTCCCAGCCACAACATACTGGTAGTTTGAAGTCAGCCTCTGACCTATCTAAGCACTTACATCCTTGTACTCTTCCAGCATTTCTAACCAAGATACTCCCTGCTGTTCCAGACATTGGCTCATCAGCACGTTTTGCTAATGAACTGTTGGTTTTGGGATGGGCTGACTACTAAAAACATTGAGTACTTCTAGCATCAAAAGCAACCCTAGAGAGCTACTTTTACTACCCCTGTCCAGCTCAAAGGTTTCCCCATCAATTAACCCCTTCTCACCCTCCCCTTGGCCATTCACTTATTTACTTCACAAATCCTGTAATAAACTCCATCTTCCACAGAACAATTACTAATTACATGGCTGATTTCCCACTAACAAATGAGAAAACCCGAAAGAGGGTCTGAAAGTCCTGAAAGAGGAGATCCATTTCTTCTCCCCGCTGGGAGAACACAGCTATCCTCTCCTATTAGCCGGGCATGAGCTACGCTTGGGTGCCTAATTCATTTTATCCCACTTGTACAACTATTATAATTATTCTTTGCATCAAAACCTTTTCTGGTTGCTGACAAGGTGCTAATCCCACCTCCCTCTTCCTCCTTAAAGTGGGTACTGCAGACTATTTGTAAAATGGTACCATTCTCAACTCCAGAGAGATCTAACCAAATATTTGCCTGTGGCTCTGTGATTGCCAGGGCCAAGTCTTGCACTTTGTGGTACTTTCCTGTCCTTACTCATCTCTTCCCATCACCATTTAGTGACAGCACACCCTCCCGCTGCAGCGAGCAGATCTCAGCTAGGGGCAGGCTGGCAGCCAGGCAAAGCCGACAGGTTTTCTTAAGCATCCCTGCAACTCTCCCCAAAGAGAGGGCTTTGCAGGGCTGAGGTTTACAGCAGCCCCCCTAGGCAAATTCTCTCCTCCTGGGGAGCCAGATCTAACCTCCCACTCCCTCTCTCTCTGCTGCAAACATTCCAGTCCCTGTGCAACCCGGTGGGTGAGGGCCAGCAGAAAAGGTCATCTGTTCTGTGTCCATTGGGTTTGCAGTCATTGTTTCTCTGGTGAGACTCTGAAGGAAACTGGTCCCTCTGGGTTTTTAGTTTCAATGATCAGTACGGTTGCTTGGGTGTGTTTTCATGTTTAGAGTTGGACCCAAACTGAATGCCCCCAAAAAGAGACACATGCCACAGCTCGGGCCCATCTCTAGTGCAATATCTTTTATTTGTAGATTGTATTTTACTCTACAGCTCTTACATCATTATCAGCACCAGTATATGCATAATCCTACTGCCAGCCACTATTTCATACATACCTAAGTGTATCCCAGAAACTAATGCAACACTCCAGTGTCTCTTTCCACATTTAAGATGCTTCTCAGACTGATGTGTGCACAGGTTTTAATCCTTTTGTCCTTCTCGGTTTGAGCGTGTTACTGTTTTTTGAAGCGAGAGTGTCACGTGTAGCGTTTGTTTGTGTCGTGTAAAGAAATCTAGAGCACAGCGTACTTTACTTGTAACTAAATTGTCTCTGTTTACCTCCCGAGGGGACTGCGGCAGAGTCCTATGGGGATGGGAGGCAGAAGTGCTGTGTGGATGTGCAGCCAGAAGTGAGAAATGGCTCTTCCCCTTCTTTCCAGCCAGGGCCCTGGGACAGGGGAAGAGACAGCACCGCAAATACACACAAATATACAGGGTATTGGGTGCTGGGTTCACGTTTGGCTGTGGGGAAGCTGAGTCTGTGTAAAGATGGGCATATTTGGAGAAGGAGATTCACAGATGTCTCCTTCTAGGGGCTTTTTATAGAACAAGATGCTCTAAGGTGCTAAGGAGGTAAACTCAATGCTCCAGTGCTCCAACACACAAGTGTGAGGAAGGGCTCTGGCCAGGCTCGGTGCTTAGCCCAGATCCCAGGCTCAGTGTGACCAGTTCACAGTGCAAACCACAGGCTATTCCGTATGGACAGGAGGGCAGCGGGGTGCCAAGCCAGCCCCAGGGAGCCCAGGGGTCTCCCTTGGAGAACATGAAGGCTGCCCTTTGGCAGCACTCAGCAGCCCTTTGGCAGCCTTAGCTCTGGGTTGCTGCACAGGCAGAGAGCAGCCAGGGCAGCTGCAGCCTCTCACTGGGTGCTGGGCAGCTCTTGAGCCCTGCACAGGTCCTTCTCACAGCAGAACCCAGCCCTGCCTGGGTGCTGAGCAGCCAGGGCTCTCTGTAGCAGTGGAGAAACCATGCTGTGTGCAGGATTTGCCATGGTCAGGCCAGGTATTGCTAAATAATCAGATTTTGTGGGCTAGCACATGGGTAGCTGAGCTCCTGGTATGATATCCATGTTTCACCCAGAAGGCTGAAGGCTCTGGGGCTTGCAAAGATGGATCCAGCTGGATTTGGCAAAGGCAGGGGAACTGCTCCAGTTTAGCTCCAGTGACTTTGGAGACGATCCTTGCAGGGGTGGGAGGCTGGAGACAATCCTTGCAGGGGATTGCACCCTAACTGCAAAGCTTGCCCGAAGCGTGCCCTCTGCCCTCTGCCCTCTCCCCTCCTGCTGTGCTGGCTTGCTGGCCTCACGCTGTTCATCTGCAGCATCTCTGAACAGAAGCAGCACCTGCCTCCACCCTGTCTGTCAGAAACCATCCTGAGGGCAAAGGAAAAAAACATAGCTTGGACTAAGGTACCAAAGAGTTAACATTTTCCTAGGTTTACAGATGTATTTGTAGGATTTGTACTATATCACATCTATAGCCATGAGATATTATTTTTATGCTGTAAACTTTTACAAATACATTTTTAAAGAAAGAGTTTAAAAATAAAGGTGTTTTTTTCTTTTTGCAAAGTTCTATCTCTTCCTTTGTTTGTCTGGTTTTCTTTACTGCCACCTTCTCACAGTCAGATAGGGCTGGGAATAAAGCTTAACCATGTCGTGGGTGAAGGCTAAGCACATTAATACTCTGTGCGTGACCCCAAGGCTCAGCAAAAGCCAAGCTTGGAGCCAGGCAGAGAGAAGCACAGCAAAGGCACCAGCTGATCCCAGAGACATGGTAAGGAAAAGGGACTGTGAACAGAGCATCATCTGCCCCATCTCTCCGGTAACTGGCCAGCTTGTGGGTCGCGGTGCACTGAGAGGAGGTGGGTAGAGGGAAGGATACCAGGAACTGTTCCCATGTGTATTCCCAGTGCCAGAAGCCCCCAACAAGGGCTTGATGTGCTCATCGGGGCATCGCTGGGTCTGTGCTCAGAGCAGAGCAGGAATGCAGGACCTGCCAGACTGATAGTGCTGGGCTGAAGGAGGTGGGGAACACCACAGGGCTCTTGATTTTACCATGTAGCTCAGGGCGGTGGGAGAGACTGGGGGTAGCGATGGGGCAGGGCACCAGCAGGAGCCACATTGTGTTGCACAGGGCTCCTCATGTCTTGCTCTTCTCTGAGCTGGGTTCTCCTCCCCTCCCTCTGGGATGAGGAATTCCCTGGTACCCTTCCAATGCACAGCCCCACAGCACTGGCTGCCCACATTGCCACTCCCTCTGGTTCTCGTGTGCCCCTGCTTTCCTCCTGCTCCTCTTCCCTTCTCCCAGTCACTTCTCCAGAAGTGCTAGGGTCCCCCAGCCCCATGAGACACAGACTTCTACCGTGTCCAGCCCAAGGCATTATCTTCTTGCTGGCTTCAATGCAATTGCATCTCTCAGACCCAGGGCTGCTGAGCAGTGCTGTTTGCAGCCAGCTCTGAGCCACAGGATTGGAAAGCCTAGGGTCCCCGTGGAAAGGGGATTTTGAACTGAGTTTTCAGATATATCAATGTTGACTGTGTTTTCAGGCTGCATGATGCAGCCCTGGTGCAAGACCCCACTGGCACCAGTTGTGCCTCCTTCAGCTCCTGGAAATCCTTCATGTACTTAAAAGCTAAGGCACCAACTGCAGCAGGAGATGGGTCCAAGTCCCAGCAAGGCTCTCCCCCTCCAGCACGGCCTGTCCTGGGCTTCTGTCTTTTCTCCCTTTTGCCAGAGTGGAGGTTTGCAAGCTACTTGATCAGCTCGGGCTGATTTTCCCCAGATACGCTTTGAGTCACCTGGCACAGCTCAGCCACAGCAGGCAGACAGGACATTTTTCTCCAGGAGCTGAATCAGCAGGGGGAAAAAATAATCACCTCATCTCAAGAGAGGCTGCAGCAAAGGCTTGGAGTGAAGCAGGGAGGGGAAACTGGAAGACATCAGCCCTGAACTTAGCTGGCTCCCATTGCCACTGCCTGCCTGGAAGGTTTTTTTATGCCCGGATGCACTAAGGACGGGTCATGGGGCTGGGAATGAGTAGGCACACATGGGGACTGCCAGCCTCCCAGGGCATGTTACCCACCTTGAAACAAGTCTTCTCTCCAGTGATGAGATAGGGACTGTGTGGAGGAGCTCAAGGAAGTAGAGAAATTCAGGCTGCAGAGACAATCCCTCACCAGAGTTTTTAGCTCCTTGGTACCAATTGCTTACTTAGGACACAGGTGTTTCACGTGCCCCCAGACTGCTGCAGGGCAGGGCAGAACAGGCAGGCATGACACCATCCCCAGCTGTACTCTGTGCAGGGATCCTGTAAGGCTGGAATGACCCAGCCCCGCTCCCAGTGTGGGACACAAGCCTGAACTCCCAACCAGAGCTCATGACAGCCTCCTCTCTCCCCTCCACAGCCATTCTGTTCCCAGCAAGGCACTGAACAAGCCTTGTGCCATCTCCCAGCATGCCCTCCTGGCCATCAGGGCCTCCACAAACATCCCTGGGCTTCATGTGACTCAAAGTAAGGCTGCAGCTCCTCTGAGAGCATCTCTGCCCCTTGCTCAGAGCTGCTTGGGCACGCAAGACCCAGCAGCACTCCTGTGACTGAGCTGCTGTTTGCAACCATAATATCTGGGGTTCAGGCAGGAGGAGACAGCCACCAGTGAGGGAGGAACCCCAGCAGATAGCTTGTACCACTGAGCATCCCCAGGTTTGTCCAGCCCAGCTCAGAGATCCCTGTCTATGGGCTGTGACTTGTCACCTGTGGATCGCTGCCATCAGAGCTGCTCTGCAAGGGGCCTCTTCAAAGAGAATGGAGGCTGAGAGATTGTTTCCCTTCTCTGCATTAAACCTGCCTGGTTTAGTACTTGTTCACACTGATGATTCAGTTCTCTCTGAGCTGGCATTTGTTCTGGAAAAGAAAAAAAAAAACAACAAACCACCAAACTTAAGAAGAAGAAGGAGGGAAACAAACATCCTTTAAAAAGCCCCTTTGGCTTGAAAGGAGGAAAGAATAATCAGGCAGACATCTCCTGTAGCCCAAACACTCGGCAGACCCCCAGCTCTGGGCAGGAGCCCTCCAAAACACCACTCTGCCTCTATTTTGTGTTCTTCTGCCTCACACTCTGCCAGGAAAAACTGCTGAGAGGAAATCTTCTCCGGCCAAAAGCTGCCTTTCCTTCTTTCTGGACTCCCTCACGCTCTCCAGACTTTCTTCAGGCCAAAACCAAGAGTTGTCTCCATGTTCCCATGACTCTTAGTCATCTCCAGCAATCAGCCATGCTCTCATCCCTTGGCCCCAAGACCTTGTCTTGCTGGTACCTCGGTAACTTCTGCTCATATTTTGCAGCCAGTGTCCCTGTCACCTCCCCATGGATGAGGCTGCAGCTGGATGCAGTGAAGGCAGAGACCACCAGCTCACCCCAGGGAGAACCTTCCTCCCTAGTGCTTCCCAGCACTGTCAGGTGGTGGCTGTAACTTCCCACCCCAGAGCCGCTCTGAACTGTCATCAACTTCTGCTGCAGCATGTGGTTATCCAGAGACAGAGCAGAGAGTGAGGGGCACCCTGTGTCTGACTTGATCTGCCAACATTTTTCTGTCTTGAGTGTCCCTGGAAGAGTTGTTTTCTTCAAGCCTGCCTTCATCCCCTGCTTTGGAAGAACTGTGGTACAGGAAAGGGTTAAAAAAAAGAGCCTGATTACTGCTCCCAGGTGCTGCCAGTTTGTCAATTACAAAACAGCTTCAAAAAGCCTCCCCAGGAGCAGTAGAGTTTGGGTCCTAAAGGCTTCTTGGCTGGGTGGGTGTTCTTGCTTGAGCCCTGTGGGTGCCTGATAGTGATGGGATTAGAGTGAGCCCTGGGTTTGGGGGTACTGGGAGTGAAGGAGACCTGGGGTCACCTGTCCCAAAGCCCAGCTCGGGGGAAGCATCTGCAGACTGTCACTCCCCCTAACTTGTCTCCCTGCTGGAGAGTACAGTGAGGTCAAGCATGCAGCCGGCTGGACTAGACTCTGCCTCCACATGGTGCTGGTGGGCAGCTGGAGGGTGATCCTGTGTGGCCACAGGACCCGTCTTAGCACCAGGGGTTGTGTTCTTGGTTAAAACAAAATAATTTGTCACCTTCACAGGCCTTTCCCCACCTGGGAGCTGCCCCAGGCTGAATCATCTTTGTGGGCCAGTTGTGGTGGAGTTGGATGTGTTCCTGTGTGTGCCTTCAAGACCCAAAGCCACCAAGATCCACTGGGTATGAGGTAAACTTTGTCCTGCTGGGTTCAAATGGAATTCCCTGCTAATGAGGCAGGTCCTAGCCAGGCTCTTTGTGTCCCTAAACAAGAGGAATGAGTACGGAAGTCCCTGGGTGTTTGGGTGGCACTAGGTAGGGCACAGTGGGATTCTCCTGAACCCCAGCATGGTGTAGTGGCCCCCAACAGCTCTGGGGAGAGATCTGGGGCTGAACCCCTCTCTGAGGCAGCTGGGTGGTTCCAGCAGCAGAGGGGCTCTGCAGTTGGGGTGCATGCGTAGCCCCACCTCTGCCAGAGGGGTTTGGCATCCATGACGTCTCAAGGCACTGCTTTCTTCACCACCACCCCCACCTCATTTCAAAAACAAACAAAGGGAATTTCTTAACTTGTGGTCAACTCAGAAAGGAGAAGCTCCTGCTGAGGGAACACTGTGGACGGTGCCTGTGAAGAGAGGTGCCCGCTGCTCAAGAGGATCCTTCAGCTGCATCCCTGCTTCACACTGGGGGCACTGTGGTCCCTGGGGACATGGGTCCTGCTCTCCTGCTGCTGCTCACCACAACTGGCATCTGGCATGGTAGGTCCACCAGCCCCCCAAAGCCCTACAGTGTGTTCATGTCACTTGGTGCAGTTTTGAGATGGTTTCCTGGGCGTCTGGTGTGAGTGCTCCATCCGTCTGCAGGTGAGGAGAGGTGACAGCCCTGGAAGGGCTTGGAGCTGGGCAATGCTGCAGTTGGACTAAGAGGTATTTGGCTCCTGGTGGTGGAGCGTGAAGCCAGGCTTCCAGTGGTGTCCACGAAAATCTCACTGTGAGCTGGGACAGTCCCTGCTTTTGGAGGCTCCTGCATGAAGCAGCCACTGCTGTTATGGGCAGGTTGAAGGAACCTTACCATGGGTAGGGAGCTGGCAAGAGAACACATCTGCTCCGTGGTGCAGCAGGGAAGAGACACCAGCTTGGCTTTTAGAGCAGACTTGGCTGCAACAGCTTCTTGAAGACCATCCAGAACTGGCTGTTGTTATACAAGTAGGACAGCAGTGGAAAGAGGGTGTGTTCCTTGTCTGTGTGAGCTCTAGAGCTCAGCTGTGCTGAGATTTTATTCTTGGCTATCAGCAGCCCTGCCAGGGTGAGGCAAAGGGGTACAGAAAGGTGCACATAGTGTAGAAAGAACCTCAGCACTGGGGAGATAGGAAAGAGAAACTTCCCACTGTTTGGGTTGGGGTAGGAGGAAGGAGATGTTGAGCAGAAAGTGTGTCCTTTGGAAAGCACTCTCTGAAATAACTTCTAGTCCAAACAGGGCAAGAGTTGGAGATGTTTGACATGCGGGTGAGTGAGTCGGGCAAGTCAGCTATATTGGCACCTTCCAGTGCACCTCGTACCCAGCTGGAGATGTCCAAGAGTTGCTTTTTTCTGGTGGTGCTGGCACACATAGCAGGGCTGTACAGCCAGGATGTGGTAGAAACACGACTCGGGCAGCCAAGAAGGGAAAGGTGAATATGCCTGGGTTTTGAGGCTGCCGAGATTGCAGAGAGGTGATAAACCCTCAACCTCAAGAGTCACTATGCCTCTTTTGAGGTTTGCAGTGAAACAAACAGAAACCAGTATTGCTAACAGTACATTTTAAGCACCGGTAGCCTCTTGAGCTTGCTTGGGAACACACTGAGACTTGGGTGTAAAGTCCCTCCTGGAAGGGGATAATCTTGTGGGAAAGCATTCAGCATGTAGCAACAAGGCAGTGTATCTCTCCTGAGCCACACCACTGATCCTATTTTCAGCCCAGGAAATTTGCATGCCTCTTGCTGTTGCATTGCATGATGTTTCACTAAAAGTCCTATCTTTAACATGCTGAAAAGGCTTTTTCCAGGCCTGCTGTACTGGGAACTGGGTTGTGAGAAGGGTGCAGAGGGGGTTATTTCTTATGTTTAAGATAAAAGGGATTGGACAGGTGTGACATAGATTTGTGAGAGATCATAACAATATCTGTTGGGATATCTCCGAAGGTTCCTTGAGGAACGGGTCACAGCAGGTCACCAGCTGTGACACTGGTGTTAGGCTTTGTCTGCTATATCAAGGTATTAGTTGCATATTTACCTGAGAATTGTCACTGTTGGCCAGCTGCATCACGCCAAGGTTGTCCAAAGCAATAGCCTCAAACTGGAGCCAGAGCCTGGCTTCTTTCTCCTACTTCTTGGATTGCAAGTGCATCTTCTGTGGGTACCCAAGGTTGATAGGTATGACCACTGTGATCTGCAGTCTTGCTGGGGAAGTATCAGGGGCTCAAATCCCAGCTTCAGGTCAAGCAGAGGAAAGATTTGAAACCTGATCAACTCATATGTGTTCTTGGCTATTTTGAGAGGTCTTCCTGGGGTTTATTTTGTTTTCTTGTGGATGTATCTAAACCTCTATAGTAGAAGTCCCAAGCAGAGATGTGTTGAGCAACATTTATCCCCATCCCTTGCTCCCCAGGTACAGTAGGTGACTCTGGGGGTGGTTTCCTCAGAAATCAAGCTTTTATTTACTATTGAGTGGGAAGCAAGAGGAGCCTAGGTCTAGTATGGGTCCCTCCTAGGGCCAGACCTTAGCCTAGATATCCCCTAGAGCCAAGTCAAGGTCCTGATGGTTGGCTTCTGTGTAAGGTTCTTGAGCCCCTTTGTCTTATCAGCCTTGACTTCTCTTTCCTCACCATTTCCAAACCCTCAGCAGAGGAAAATAGTGTTTTGGCTGGCATGGGAGAAGTGGGGACAGCGCCTGCAGCTGTAACTAGAGGTCATGGTTACACAACCCAAGTGTGGTAAAACCTTTGGCCAGCAGTTACTGGCAATGCTGCGGAAGCTGCTGGAGAGCAGCAGGGAGACATCCCTAGGCTTCGTGCAAGATTGCACTCCGGTCAGCAGGGAAAAAGCCTCCTCCAGCAGCCCTGCTTCCCCATTCTGGAAAAGGACATGCTGGTCTGATTCATCCCCCAGCCCACACAGAGGGGTAGATGTTTTGTTGGCCTTCACCTAGCATGGTCTGATGTTGAGTCTTCGGCCACACTAGTTGTGTGGTGGTTGTGCCACTGACAGGCTCTGGTGGTCTGAAGGCTGTTGGCTTCTTCACTGTTATGAGGACCATCTATCCTGAGCCTTTTTTGGCCATAACATCTCAGCAGCAACTGGATGCTGATAACAAGGACAGAGAATGGCATGGCTCTTCTCTTGTCCTTCTGCTATAGCCAAAGTTCTTCCCCTGAGCCAGTTGGAATGCAACTCTGAGTCAAAGAGCTTGGCTCCCACATTAAAAGATGCTGAGGCCTTGGATGTGGAGGCGTAGCTGAAGTAGAGAGTAGGTGAGGAAAAAACATCCAGTGACAGAGTTAAAATAACAGAATTGTGTCAAGTCCTGCTAGAAAACACAGCTTAGCAGAAAGGGAGGAACGTTGTCCCTAAGATATGTCGATGATGTGGCTTTGTAAAGGATTCTGGGATATGTTTTTCTCCACTCTGGGAATAAATGAGGCTTTTCCTCTTTCCACAGAAAGATAAGAATGTCACATGCACAGAAAAAAAAATATTGGGGAGATAAAATGGGAAACATTCCATGCTCCAAAGCTCCCTGACCTTTCCTTCCTCTACGGCCAATGGTTGTGGAAGCCTGGGTTGGGTTTCCCATGAAAAACCGCTTCACTGTCACACACCAGCAATGTTCTCCAAGTCCTTAAGTCTCCTATCCTCAACCCTTTGCATGGCCAAGATTGCTTAAATTAGGGTTTTTTGAGTCCTACCTGATGGGCTTTGGTGTCAGAGCCCTGAGCACAGCTGGTACGTAGGAGAAACGTGTGCCTCACAGTCTTACCAAGGGAGAGCTGTGAACAGGGCTAGATGAGGATGCTGTGTGCTTCTGTTGGTTGCTACAGGAATGGTACCTGTGACTACAGGCAACCTTCCCTTCTCTCCTCTCTGCAAGAGGTTTGAAGAGTGAAAAGCTGTAACAACACCCTTCCCCTGAAGGATGTGCAAGCTAGCTGGACTAATGGTGCAATTATAGGGTATCTTGCTCTCTCCCATTTCCTGATAACCGGGGCTTTTATGCTCATTTGGATGAGAAATCTTTCAACTAAAGAGCTCCTGTGAGTCCAGAGCACTCTGCTGGAGTTGGAGGCATCACAACACCAAACTCAACCCTTGCTTCTGCTCCACCACCCCAGTGAGCTCCTCTGAAAAGAGCGATGAATCAATAAATTGGACGGCTCCCTTTCTACTTAGTATTATTTGAGTGTTTGTCCCTTTAAGATCTAAGAGTGAATTAGCAACCGGGAAGGAAAGCAGAAGTGGGAGAATAGCCCTGGATAGGGGCTGGAGGGGTGTGCAGAGCCCCCCGAGCACAGATAGCCATTCGCAATGTGTTTCCTGTCCTCCCCAAGGGTCTGGCGTGGGGGTGGCGGTAACGCTTCTTCCCTAGCCCCGCAGTACTGATTCATTTCTCACTTCCCCCCCCACCCTAAATATAGGTGGTGACTCAAAGAACTTGCTGATGTGACAAAACAGGGGAAAAAATATTTCCCTCTGACAGTAAGGGCTGGAGTGGGACCCTGGTTCCCCTTTATTTGGCCAGCAGAGAAGCTGTCTTTGGTGAAGAGAAGGCATTGAAGATCCAGCTGTGTTGCTGTGCCAGTGTTAATGTGACTTGGTGTGCTGTATCTACAGCTACTGCAGCTATGGGGAAGCATGGAGTGATAGGACAAGGGCAAATGGCTACAAAATTGGAGAGGGGAAGATTTAGGTTAAGCATAAAGAGGCAATTCCTCACAATGAGAGTGGTGAGGCTCTGGAACGGGTTGCCGAAAGAAGTCGTGGCTGCCCCATCCCTGGAGGTGTTCAAGGCTGGGTTGGATGGGGCTGTGAGCAGCCTGATCCAGTGGGAGGTGTCCCTGTCCATGGCACTGGGGTTGGAACTGGATGATCATTAAAGCTCCTTCCAACCCCAAACCATTCTATGATTCTGTGGGCTTTCATGAGCCATTAAGCTTTTCTGTGCCCCTAGATATGACTAATAATACTTCATAATTATTTGATTGTGAGGAAATTGCACTGTGTGACTCTATAACAAGGCATAAGTAGTTCTTCCAAATCCATTGCCCAGCAACCAGAAAATCAGTTCTCTCAACAGGCATGCTCTGCAGGAGCTTTCAAGGTCTAGTCTAGCTCATCTTGGCACTAATACAAGAAAGAACCCAATCCACTGGGCTTAGCTTAAACCTCACCAAGTGGTGTTATGGGTTAACAAAATTCATACAGTAGGTCCAGTTCTGATCTTTCTAATTCAGAACCATCTCTTTCTGATGCTTAACGTGAACTCAGCAGAGCATCATTAAGGATCATTTTTGCATCCTCACTCTTTTTCTTTTCCTTTGTAGGCTCAACATCACCGGTGATCAGCCCTGACCTCCCTGCTCTGGTTGTCAACACAGGTGATCCAGTCACCTTGCACTGCTCAGGAGAATCTGAAGTTGAGTGGAAGAGCCAGAAGGATACGTTCAGTAACCACACCAGCAGCACACTCAGGATTCCCAAGGCCACTTACAAGGATACAGGCACCTATAAGTGCGCTTATGTCAACAGCAGTGACAAGAGCATTGCAACTGTGCATTTGTTTGTGCGAGGTAACCACTTTTTCCTCTTTCCATGTGCGCTGACAGGAGAGTTTCTCTTCAGCGAGCATGGTCATTACACAGATCCTCTTGATGGCTGTGGTTGTGTGTGTGTTTGGGGGAGCGGTGTGTGTCTCTAGTGGGGCAGTAGCTCACCCACAACCATGTAAGCCTGCAAAAAAATGAGGCCAATAGCTGAAACACTGGGGTAGAATGCAGAGCATCTATGTTTCATGCATATTTGTGAATGGCCTGAATCTCTCCTTTCATTTACCTTGGCTTCCCTTCCTGAAACAACAGATGAAAACAATGTTGTAATGAGAAATGAGATCTGAAAATCAGAACTGTATTGCCAGTAGCCCAGGTAAGGGAGAGAGTTATGTGAATCACTTCCTCACAACATGATCCGAGCTACAAATATTCTTTTCCCCTTGAAGAACTTATGCTATTGTACCTCCATACCTTGAGTTTAGCTCTATTGTACTGGAGATACAGTTCTGGACAGGGAAGCTGCAAGTCTGATAAATAATGCTAACAGAGTGGTGAAAAGTCTTATTATAGACAAGCATAATTCTCAGTCTCTCTTGCCTATGTACATTTGTGAGTTGATTTCTGTCCTCCCTTCAAATGCTTTAGCTGGAATTGGGCTTGTCATGCAAGTTTTTGGAGGCTGAGTCAGGCAGTTTTGAGCAGAGCTGCCCCAGCATAGAACTCCCACTGGGTAGCAATGCTGGAGACTTGCCTTTGCTGGAACGTGTTTCTCAGCCTCAATGCATTTTCTAATCCTGTTCTCTGGCTCATGTTGTCTCCCCCACAGATCCCAATAACGTATGGTTCACCCCATCTTTTCGGATCTCTGTGACCAAAGGTGCTAATGCTGAGATCCCCTGTCTCATCACGGCCCCTGAGTATGGATCCAATGTGACTTTAATAATGAATGATGCATCTCGGCTCTCACCTGGGACCAACTATTCTTTCAGTACTGAGAAAGGAATAACACTATACAATGTGCAGAGCAAGCAGAAGGGCTATTACCGATGCCAAGCAGTGATAAATGATAAAATAGAGAAGTCACCAAGAATAAGACTGATTGTGGAAGAAGGTAAAGGACTGGGGCTACTGCTGCCCTCAGGGAGACAGCTAAGCTGGCCACAGTAGATACCTAAAGGGGATCTCCTCACCAGTGGTAAAGACCTTCTGAGCCTCCAGGGTTTTAATAGAGACAAGATTCCATTAGTTTCTGGCAAACTGTGTCATTTGGGTGGGTCTCCCTGGGTTGTGCAGGATTCAAACCTTTGCAGGCACTGTGGTAGAACAGGGGAGAAATAAATCCATCTATCTCCCTTATGTTGTGCAAGTCCTTGGGCCCTGGTGCTCAGGACATAATCACATCAGGAGGCTTCTCTTCACTTTCAGTTCAGTGTGACTGCTGTGCTCTCCCTGACCTGTACCACTTCCCATAGACAGATGCGCAAAAAGGGGGGATGATCCCTAGGGAAGAGGTAAAGAGGCTGAAGAGGACAGAAATGAGAATGTAGCCAGGCCCTGGGAAGTCTCCAAAGCCCATGGGGTCACTAGACCAGCCGATGTTGAATCTTTCCTTGCTTGCCTCTGTATAGTGCTGGAGAAGCCTGTATCGGTGATGATGGACCTTCCAGACCACGTGCGAATAGTGGGTGAACCTTTCCAAGTCACTTGCAGAGTAACTGCTCCTTCCCACAAGTATGACATCAGATGGGTGACAGCAGCAAAGAGCGTAAGTTGTGCAGCTTCAGAGGGGTGTAGGAATTTCTTAGAACCTGGGAGATGCAGTATGGTAAGAACTGACCAGACCCAAGTCACCTCCAGCAAAGCCTTAAACTGCCCAACCAAAGCAGCTATTCAAACAAGCTGCAGAAATCTAAATGTGGTCATCCTTTCCTTGGGATGACACAGGGCTAAGAAACACCTGCTCGCTGTCAGGATCCTGCTGCATGACAGCAGTGTGTTGCTTCAGCTGAATTCATTGAGCAGGAGCCACAGTTCCTAATCATCTTTCCACCCAGCCCTGCCAGGGCTTTTAAAAAGAGTAAATGTGCTCAGAACATGCAGTTCCCTTGAGAAAAGATATGGCTCTATAGCAAAGTTCAGGTGCCCAGAACAGGAAGGGGAAGGGGTGGGCACATTTGTTGTAAAAACTTAGTTCCATCCTCTACCCTTCCAAGAAAGTGCCTGATGTTCCCTCCCTGCCTGACAGGTTATGACAGTTAGAACGTCCAGCTTTGAAAATGAGAACTATTTAATCAACGACATCCTGTCCATTCCAGCGGTGACCATGGAAGACAGTGGGAAATACACTTGTATAGCTAACAACTCAGCAGGATCCAGGAATTCCTCGACAATGCTTCGGGTTGTAGGTGAGTGCTTCCCCAAAACATCTGGAAGATGTGGGCTGAATCACATCTAGCCTTGAGTTTTTCTGTTTCTGCTTCCATTCTTTTCCTAATTTTGTTGTTGGAAACATCATTCTCACTTGTGCATGAAGGCTCACATGAGAGCTGCTAGGAAATGAAATGGTGTTTCCCTCATCTCTTGAGAGGCAGGAGAACCTCGTTTTTGAGTCTGGATGAAAAATTGGAAAGCTCTTGATTTCTTTGTTTTATAATCAGCTCTAAAACAAAACAAAAAGAAAAAACAAAAAACCCAATGCAGTAAGTTTATGCTGAGGACCAGGAAAGGCTGGCCAGAAGGAAAGGCACACACAGGCAGAGTATGGATCTTGGGCTCTTCCAAAGGATCCAGGTCTATTATGTACTTACTTGTATCTCAAGACAGAAAATTCACAATTCTCTTCTGCAGCCTCCCAGCTGAGGCTACTCTTCCCAGTAACGGTCCATTTATGAAGCTGGTATAAGCTTGTTTCAGGGCTCTGGACATGCCTGCTGATGGTTGTGCTCTTCTCCATCCTGCAGAGAGGGGTTATGTGTTCCTGACCGCAGTGCCAGCCACCAGCCAGGAGGTTGCTCTGGGAGAGAGTCTGAAGCTGCAAGTGCACATTGAGGCTTACCCAAAACTTCTCCACTGGGGTTGGGAGCACACAAACCCCGTGAACTCTAGGAGTACCACATTTGAGAGCCAAATGACCTCTGGAAACAACTGGTATGTTTGCTATCTCTTCAGTGATCGTGGTGTGTTTCCAACTATGCTTTTGTTGTGAGACAGGTAGAACCCATGCTGCTGGCTGATGGAAAACTCTGCTTTTTTAAAAGGGGAATTGCTCTGCCTTTGTCTTCTCTTTCCTGTACAACTAGCAAAACCACAGTAAGCAGGTCTGGTCAGGTCAAGGAAGACACCATCTGTCTAACTTGCACTCTCTTTAGAAAACCTTGTGGAAGTTGCTATTCCATCTGTGGTCTGGTTGTTTGTCTGGACTCCCCTTACAGGAAGACATCACAGGAGTTGAACAGGACAAAAACCTAAATTCCCTTACTGCTCCTGAGCTGTCCCATAATTTGCAGTCTGGAGAGTATGTATGCTGAGAGGGCACTGTGTCCTATGTCAAGTAAGCCAGGAACATCCTTATGTGCATAAGACTTAACAGAGGACACAGCCTGATCTTCCAAAGCTTACAGCCATGTGAGGCCAAAAGGTGAATTAAAGAAAGAGGATCATCCCATTTACTGAGGAGTTTTGGCAATCACCCTTTCATTTTCTTAGGAACTCTCAATAATCCATGAGAGGAACTGTACTACTCTGCAAGCACAATCACTTTAGGATGAACTTTTTTTCATTGGGTGGGATCTGAGAAATGAGGAGCAGAGAAGTGGGCATTGGGGTCTATGACTTGATGAGCTAAGAAATGGGAGGAATAACACATCCTGTCAAAGGCAGGAGGAACAGCATCCTCTTGCCCTTCCAAGGCAATGATCTAGATGTTAAACTGCATATTCCCTCATCTGTAGAAGTGCTCTGCCCTTGGTGGCAGAAGGTCTTTTGTCTAAGGAAGATCAGACCTTCCCTGCTTGCTGTGAAGAAGGCAAGTAGCAGATTCCCTCCATGGGTTAGGATTGGTGCTGGGAAGTGTTCATGCACACCAGGGCATAGGAACCAGACACATCTTGCTGAGCAAAGACTGAGCGCTTGAGTTTCCTCAGCACAGCTTTTTTCATGGTGCTTGTTTACTCTCTGTGTGAGCAGGTATAACAACACACTCTTCCTGAACCGCCTGCAGGAAGGAGAGGGAGGCCTCTATACTTTTTATGCCCTCAATGATGAGACCAATGCTTCAGTTACCTTCAGTATCTCCATGAAATGTAAGTGTTTGACATTGTCTGTTCTTTATCCCTGCTTGCCCTGGGGCTGCTGCCCAGTTGGCAACAAGGAGGGTGGGATGGCAGGGGACTTCCAGCCCAGCACCCACAGGACCAGACCACCCAGTCTGCATCTGGGACTCAGACCAAACCTACTCGTAGCAGTGGGAAGTAAATTGGAGCACAAGGAATGTGGTTTTCCTTTGGTCATAGTACTCACTCTTTATTTGCCATCTGTGACAGCTCCTCCAAGGGTCTGCAAAATCAAGGTGCCGGCCAATGACTCCAGCATCCTTCAGTGCACAGCCATCGGCTACCCTGCCCCACGTATTGAGTGGTACCAGTGCCCCATTGCCTCTGACAGGTAAGAAATTCCCAGAAGACTGAGCACCTTCACAGCGTGCACTTGCCTTTGCTATGCTGGAGTTTGCTGAGCAGCGACGTGTGGGGTTGCTTACAGGCTGTACAGCAGATCCTGCTCAAAAACAGCAACAAGGATGTTGCCCTGCTAAAAAAAGATGTCCTTGGGAACTGTCTGAGAAGGAAGAGCAGGCACTTTTTCCAAAAACCCTGAGCTTAGAGATCTATTACCTGTGATTTATGTTCTCCCAGTGCTGTTTAGCTCAGTAACCCTGTGCTCTTACAGTATGACTGGAGACAGCTGCAGCTGCCTGGGCAGGGTTGGCTGTATCTCAGTATCAGCCTCATTCAGGGAGGGAACTGCTCCCAGAACATGGCTGTAGCTGTGTGAAGGCAGTCAAGACTGTCTCATACAGGGCTTTGATGTCCAGAGAGAGTCCTTTTAACTGGGCAGTAACACACCTCCTAGACCTTCAACCCTAATTCCCAGTGTCTCCTGTCTAGTCTGATACAAGCACTGATTCCCAACTGTGCTGTAGAGGAACATTCATTCACTCCTGCTTGGTGTTTTTGTGTCTTTGCAGGTACAATGATGTTTATAGGTTGTTACTCAATGACTCCAGTCCCCAGGTGGTGAACACATTGCCCTTCCAAGAGGTAGAAGTGGAAAGCACTGTCCCATTCCAGGAGCTGGGTGCTGATTTCACCTTCTGCTGTGTGGCCGTTAACACAGAGGGAAATGCTTCTGACATGTTTCACTCGCTCACCATCACCAGTAAGATACAAACTGATAGCCTGAAAGAGGTGGGGAGGATCTGGGGACTTTAGGAGGCTCATTTTCCTATATGGTGTCTTACAAGAGGGGCAGAATAGATAGGTTAGTCTGACTTGCACCTGGTGCTGTTTGTGTGGAAATTGGGGTGGATGGGGAGAAGGAAATAATTGCAGCCTTGTTTGGTATCAAGAGCTTCCCTCAGCACTTTCTGAGGCTGATGCTGGGCTGTGTTGCATGCAGGGGAAGCCTAAGTGAATTGCTGGGCAAAATGCACCCAGACAATGGGATTGAAATGCGAGTGATTTACTCATCTCCATTTTTTCTCTCCTCCAGGAAATGTCATGGCCCCCCCAAACAAGCTCTTCAGCCCCATTCTCTCCACCTGCGTAGGCACGTCGGTCCTGCTGCTCCTCCTACTCCTCTTCCTCCTCTACAAGTACAACCAGGTCAGGTTCCCTGTTGCATAGCCTCAGCTGGCAGCCACAGGCAGGGACTATTCACCTCCACTGCCTCCCAACATCCCCATGGAGTTTCCTGCTGCAGGACAAGGCTCATGCATCAAACCCAGTGAGCTCAGGCCTCTCTCACTCTGGTCCCTCACTCTTCTAGCCCAGAGGTCAATGTGAACACCCCTAGGTGTCAGACAAAGGTGCTCACTCTGTGCTGTCAGCTACAGCTGGTTTTGCTCTGGCTGCACAGACCAAATTAAGGAGAAATAGGTGGTTTGCAGTTTGCAAACCTTTTTACTCTCCTCCCTGCTTTATAAAAAGCTGTCTTTATGAGGAAAAAGGATATTAGAAGGTGCTTGTCTCTAGGAAGACTTGGCCACTATTTTTATACAACAACTTGCCCCATTTTCTCTGCAGAACTCACTTTCAGTATTTGGATTCCTTCTCAGTTGTTTTCATAAACTGTACCAATCAATAGCTCCCTGCGTTTTGTCAGTGGGTGAAAATCTCCTGGGTTTCAGCTCTGTTTTGGCACTTTTCCTTTGTCAGCCTAACAAGGCTGCAAGTTTTGCAGCAAAGCTCTGGTGCTGGTTGTGACAAGAGTCAGCAGAGCCCTCTCCCAACCAGGCACCTACAGCTTCGCAGGCAGAGCTGCCTTTGGCCAGGAGCCCAGAGAGACAGAGATGGATGGATGTGTAAGTGCAGCTCTGAAGAAACAGCTTTTAGAAAGGCCCTTGCAAGGCCAAGAGAAGCAGGACATGTTTATAAATAAACTTGTCTATCTCAGCCATCGGCTTATTGAGCCCTGGCTGATTGCTGCAGTGCTAAGTGAATTGTGGAGCAGACAGCAGCAGCGCTCACTGTCTAAGAACAGGCAACAGCACATTAAATGAGTGCATGTGGCGCTCTTTTTGAGGACCATCCACCAGAAACTGCTGCTTGGAGCATCCCGTCTGGACATTTTTCAATAGCCTGCATGGGCACGGATGTTCAGCTTTCAGGCAAAGAGAAAAAGCAGTGTGTGGGAGAAAACAAATGGATGCTTTGAATCAAAACTGCAGATCAGCTTGCCTCAGTTATGGTCAGTCATCTGTGCTAACCCAGTTTTGAGCATTTTCCCACATGCTGCATCCTTCTCTGCAGCTATCCAGGAGAACTGGTGAGAAGAAGCGTTTTGGCACACACCTCCTGGCAGCTGGGACATGAGGTGACTCAGAACAGCCATGGTCACTTCACCCATGCTCCCCTGTATCTCTCTTTGTGGACCTGAGGTCTTTGCCTCTCTGGGGTGCAGGTCCTTGCCTGTCTCCTGCAGGAGTGAAGACTGTACACACTAGTCTCCTCAAACCATTTCACTACCTTTCTCTGTGTTTGTACCTTCAACATGTCTCCCAAGCTCTCTCAACACTTATTGCAAGGCCCAACACGAGCTAGCAACCACCACTACCCACAGGCCTCCAGCACTGCTCCTCTCTTTTCTCATCTCATTACTTCTGCTATAAGATTCAGGGAAAAGAGAAGAAATTCTTACTTCTCTTTCTCCATTTCTTTTTTTCCCCCCGTAAGGGAAGTGGGGCTGGGCCAGCTCCACTGTTGTGCTGCTTTCAGCAACTCAGGATGCCAAGGAAGGCAATGCAGTGGGAACATCTCCCTCCAGCAGCAGCTGGCACTGGGAGCTACTGGCCTGGTGGGGCTTGTTGGCTCTTCCAGCTCTGGCTTACTTGGGAAAGTGAGAGCAATGGGCTGGAAGAGGCAAGAGGCCCTTGCTCAGTCATGAGTGACAAGTTGGAGGGACTTTGTAACAGGCTGTTACAAAGGACCAGGCTGTCTGGAC
>WAAB01008353.1:0-32805 GCA_013389865.1 Piaya cayana
TAAAAGAGGGCAAGACACATTAAGCCTTTAAGGTCAATTTAAATTGCCAGCCCCAACACCCACAAACTTGACAATGTAAGTCGATTGCCTTAGTGGTGCACATGGTCGTCCAGTAGAAGGTGGACTGAGACCAACAGTCAGTTTTGGGTAATAAAAGCCCAGCAGAGGTGTAGCCCAACCCTGACCTCTGTCAGTTTAAAAATCAGGGGGATCCATGCAAAGGCTTTAGAACACAGTCCTCCGAACCTTGCCTTATAGTCAGCCTCGAGGCTTTACAGAACTCCCTAATCGTCTTTTGATGTCTTGGAAATCTGGGTTTCTACTAATTAGCCAACTATTGAAAAACATGGCTGGACACTGTTCTTAGCACAATTAGGCTGGCGTTCACCCATTTGTTATTGTCCTGCACGGCTCTAGAGATGGAAATGTGCTGTTGGTACCAAGGCACTGAGGAACTTACAGCTCATCTTTTATACGCTTAGAAAGGACTGTCAAGATGATGCAGTGTTGTCTCTCACTCCCCCTTTTCTTAATTTATGTAGAATTAGAGCCCACGAATGTGAGGAAAGACAACGGTGGCTGCAGTCAAGGCATTGTGCAAGTTTTCCTCCCACGGCTGTGCTGGTGCCACTCAGTCTAAGGGGTTTTTTTCCAAATGTGGGCTCCCACACACTGTGCTAAAGACCCTTTTCCAAACTGGTTTTCAAGCATCTCCTTCTATGTTCTGACATGTAACAGCAGCTGAGATGTGCTCTCTCAGGCACTCTCAGTTAATATTGCAGCGGTTCAGGTCAGTGTTCTTCTTTGTGAATGCCCCTATGCACCTCCCCATGCCTAGACCTGGATCTTTGCTAAGGCAGCTATAACTCTAGCAGAGTGTGTAACAGCAACTCTCAGCTTGGTTCATTAATCTAGGATGGTGGGTTGAACTAATCAGCTTGGTTTATACTCATGGGGAAGGCAGGAGGGACAATTAGCTTAGGACAGACCCGACAGCTTTTGACCTTGGGCTGTCTTGTTGATGACTGACCTGGCCTTGTCCTTTGGTCCTTTCTTTCTGCTGACTTGGGAAGCCATCCTGCAGACACCGTACCTGCAGGAGGAGGCCACAGGGAGCTAATCTGACTAAAGTCATCTTGTGTGCTTCTAGAAACAAATCCGAAAGCATCAAGTATTTCAGAACTGGTTATTGAAGTGACCTTGCTGCATATTAAGATGTACCGACAGAGACAGACTAAAGCAATAGCCTGGGTTCAGGTGTATCATCGCTCTTTGGCTAGACAAGCCTGCACTTCTCTGTTAACTAACTATAACCAGATAAAACACAAGAACTTCTGTAAAAAGCAGCTCCTGTAGCAGACAGGATGACTTATGAGGGGACAGTTTCAGCAGCGTTATTAAAGACATAATTTTTCGCATTGTTCTGAAGCGAAAACATGAAAGCTACATCATAATTCTTTTGGTTTGATGAAGCTGCAGGCATGGTGACAGCTGCACGTAGTAACGATCATTAACACCTTGTTAGTCGTCAGAGACCCGTGCAGAATTAAAGCTGTTTTACCAGGCGATGCGCACACAGGCAGTGGTGTGAACAACTTACAAGATAATAGTTGTGCTGCTACTAGTGGCTTTAAATGCTAAGGGAATCGTGTATCTCTATTTAAGTATATATTGAGTATCTATCACTATGGCAGTTCTGGAATTGCAGCCTGTTAATCAGGAGGCCATTATTAAACAGCTTCAAATCACAGGCAGGAGAGAGCAACCTTTCGTTGAGCTTGGTTTCCAGCTTAGTTTCCTGTATCTAGCAAGGCTTACGCTCTGTCTGAAACCACACAGACGAGCAGAGGTATCTAACACAGAATCGCAAGAAGAAACTAAACATGTAATTTCAATATCTAAGGAGTTTTGCTTCCTAAGCAGCAAGCTAAGAGATTGAGACAGCAAGCAGCAAAAGGGAGAGGGAGAGATGAAAGGATGGGAAAGAGAAAAAAAACCTAAAGAGGGGTACCAGTTAAAAGAGAATAGATAATCACTTAGAGGAAGGAGCAAAACAGAAGCACGAATGCTTAAATGAGGCAGGGAGAGAAGGATGGATGAAGAAAGATTAGGAGGTGGAAAACGGGAATGAAACATTTCCAGAGGTAAAACTGAAATAGAAAAGCATCCAACAAAAGGAAAGTGTCATTAAAAAGAAAGAAAGGAATTATTACAAGGCAGAAACAGCAATGAACATCTGCTGTAAAGAAAGCCCTTGACTGGAATACTGGAAAGAGAACAATGAGGTGACCCATGACCAACAATTTGCAGTGTTTCTCACTAACGCTGAGATGCTAATGGCTACCTTCCCCACATCTCCTCTTCCCTGGGGTACCCTTTCTTTTTGAAACATTCAACTTCAAATGCAAAATTGAGGCAGTTTCACCAACAGGGGCTGCAGCCCTGCTGTGTTGAGCTTTCAGGTTGAGTTGGCTGTTCCAGTGGAGTCCGAGTCTTTATCAGTCAACACCAGGCTCTTCCTTTAATGTATGTTGCCTGCTTTCCCATTCTTGTTGCTCTTATTATTATTACGACTATGGCTTTGTTCTAGAAGCTCACTCAGACCTTGGTCATGGTCAAATTCAACTGTGATAATCATTGTCCAAAAGCCTTCATGTAGTAATAAGCGAGGGAAATAATGTTACTCCTCGGTAAAATTATTTGCAAAATGTATTTCTCGTCAGGAAACTTCCATTTACCGAAGCTGTTCCTTGAAATTTTTTAATCGACCAAGGAGACAAGATGGACATGGAGCAGTTCACTAAAACTGGGCTTTGTCTGGCAGACTCTGCTGTTGAGCTCACCAAAGCACGAGACAACCAGAAGGCTACAGACAAAGAAGAAATTTAGGGTTCTTTCCCTTGCTACAGATCATCTCTGCTAGCACAGGGCTTCCTAATACATCTCTGAGGCATTAAAGGAGGAGAGCTTCCTACGCACTTACCGCCTCCACAGCTGCAGGGGATTTTTGAGCATCCGGGCTTAGAGAACTGCCTCGCAAAGGCCTGAGACCTGCAACCTCTGAGGATCACAGTCATTACACGGCTGCAGTCCACAAACAGAGTGATACTAGCAGATGGAGAGCCCGGACCCTGCAAAAATACACTTGTGCACCTATTTTAGATGGAATGTGCTCTCTTGGAGCATACGTTGTCTGTCCCTCATTAACTTTCTTTTGCTGCTATATTTTATAGTTAAGTCTTCATGTATTTTAGGCCTCTGCTTTTTTCAGTTCTTATTGTTCCCCCCCCCCAACAGAGCCAAACAAGGCCTCAGGTTCAGTTTTCCAAATCAGCCTCCGCAAATTTGACTGGCCAGATCTCCACGGGGGAACAGTCACATAGATTTCCGTGACAAAACCCATTGATCTGACAGGGACTGAGATAAATCTGCCTCAAAAAGTTAAAGCAATAGAAATCCGGATCCGCAGCGCGAGATTTCAGTGACAAAACCGGGGAGCTGACAGGGACTCAGACAAATCCATCCATGCTGAGTGACTATGCATCCGTTCCACACACGACTGCCTGCTTAAAGAGATAGTGATGAGAGATCCCCACACAGCATCTAGCCCGGCATCGGCATTTGTTAGGAGATTAGTGTCGGGAGGGAGAAATACCCAATTAAAGAGGTATTACACTGCCATTGGGGGATTGGGAGTAAGTAGCAATAATCACGCCAGCCCCTGCCACAATAGCAGTGCTGGGAAGGAAAAAAAAAATGGAATGCAAAAGAGTCTGAAGAAGAAAGAGAAAGCCGAGCATATTCACGGGGTTGGAACTGTGGCAATGCAACAGCTCAAAAGAAGATAACCAGCTCAGACTCCAATTTAAAAAATGTATGGGATCAGGACAAAGAGCAGTCTACAGAGCAAATTGTCAACAGCGTCATTCAAGGTCCGTGTGTCCCTGTCCAAGTGGAAGAGGGGCGGCAGGAGCAGCGGCTGCAGAGCATTGGAGCTCAGTACTGGCTCAGTGCGTTTACACTGCCATGAAGCACGGGCTGCTGAAGACATAAGAAATCAGAGAAATGCCTTCCTGGAGCAGACCAGTGGTCTGTGTGGTTGAGTGTTCTGCCTCCCACACCACAAAAAGACATGCCCTTCAGGGAAACCAATGGGCATCGGCACCTCCTGCTGCTTTCCCCCAGCACGCAGAAATGTTGGATTGAGGGTGGTAGAGGATACGTCTCCACCCGGTTTTCAGAGTGCGCTTGTAGATCTGTTCTTGCATTTGGCTGGTAACTTTTGAACATGGTGGTGCCATGTGCCTCCTTCACAGGCTGGATGGCAACTTCCATTAAGAAGAAAAGAAGGAAGGACCTGAGGCTAGAGTCGTAGTCTCATGCTTGAAAAACTCTGACTCTATTTCCTGCCATGTTGTAGACAAGATGTTGGGAGTGAAGCTTTTAGCTACTTAAAGATGACAATTTTCAGAAACAAACAGTGCCTAATTCCCAGTGAAATCAATCAAAAGGAAATAAGACTCCTCAGGGCTTTTCAGTTCAGCAATTTGAATTGCAGTTCTGCATTTCATGTGTTTGGAAAGTGTATCAGTCAACTCTGCTCCTGTAGGGTTCTTAAGGACCTTTAAAAACTTGCCATTAGTGCCCTAACTTCCAAGTTCTAAAGAGAGGAATGATTAGAACTGCTCCTCTGGGGAGATGTGACAGGGAGACATACGTTAGAGACCACAAAGGGTTCATCAGCTAAGGTTAAGGAAGGACACGTAAGGGCCTGAACCATCTAATGAAGACAGAGGAGGATTGTCAGAGGTTCATGTTGGCCAGAGGCACTCAGCTGAAGAGGAGCCAGTGAAATGGGCAACTGACCTTTCCACACACTCACAGAGAAGCCCTGCACACACAACAGTGTAACCACGGCGTGGCTCCGCGGAATGGAGGCGTGGAGGTGAGCAGTGAAACGCAGCCCCGAGGATGCAGCAGAGAACCCTTTCTCTCTGCATCTGAGATGTGCTGCCTATGCTGAACCCATCAAACGACCCCACACTCCCCAACTAAATGGAGTGCATGAGTGCTATGTGGTCTTTACAAACTTTTGCAAGACCCTCATCAGCTTCTGTGTTAGTGCTGGCTGACCTGGGACTCCTGCGGTTGAACGGAGGCCAGTGGCAGAAGGCTGCCACGTTAGTCAAGGTGCTGACTCCACATCCTCCAATGCTAAAGCAAAAAAATTGTCACTAACTAGAAGATCCTTGTTTGCACGTGCTTGCTGTGGAAAACATGAGGGAGAAGCTGCCTATGTGGTGGCAGGAGAAGCTACATTTGCATTTCCCTCTGATTGCCCCTACCAGAAGTACAGGGATTTCTCTTGCTTGCTTGCTTTCTCACTTACGTTCCACCTGCTCACCATTCCAACAGCCTGTCTAGTTTCAGGTTCCTCATCAGTTTTCTTGCCTAGGAATGTGAAACAATGAAAGCACTTTGTGCACTTAAGTAATTTTTCTAGAAGGAATAAATCACTGCTCCAGCCAGGTGCTCAATATTTACAGCTTCGAGCTTAGCATCCCGTTGTTACTGTAAGCACCGGTCTTTGCAGCTGTAATGCACGATGGCAAAATAAAAATGGGTTTGATGAAGCGATTTGCCTTTAGGGAGCATGCGGTGTCGGTTAAGGCAGCACAACCCACAGACCAGAACATCCTTACGGGACAAGTGTTACACTTCAGGCTTGCCAGATGCTGGCTGAGTCCAGGCCAAGCTGCGGAATGAACGATAGTTTTTCACTTTTACCTTTTAGCAATAACTGTTGGAAGCAACTTGGTGACCACAGACTCGAACTGATCCAGTGACTGCATGGAAACGTAATCGATGCACATGGAACTGAGAGGGAGGGGCATCACGAGTCAGAAAAGGTCCTTCTGCGAGTACTGGCTACAGGTGATTGTCCCTTTGGCCTAGAGGGCTGGCGTAGCGCTTTGGTGTCTGCTGGAGGAGGGTGTGATTTAACCGTTAACAGTATCCATCTCTAGCACATTTCCCTGCAGTGTCATTTAATGCTTCAAAAAGGCAATCTCATCACCGAGTCGTTCTGCTGCTGCAGCCCATCCAATAAAATGACTCTGGATTCAGAGAATTAATATAATGGGTGAACAACACTCAGGGAAACTCACACGCCGAGAGCAAGTTGTAAGACCTAGCATGTTTGCATTGTTTGGAGACAACAGACAAAAGTGGAGTCTCCTTTGGGATGGGCCATGGAAGGTTGTGCCTTTCCCTGCTGGCCCTTTAAATTTGGCAGAGCAAAGCAGCTGGAGGCCTTAAGTAGCCATGTGGCAACCGGCTCCTGTTTGCCCTGGGCCCCCTCCTCTGCTGGTAAGTGGTTTTAGCTGCTTTGCTACTCCCCTCTGCTTGCTCTGAAAGAGGTGGTGCTTTGTTTTTCTGATGGTTTTTTGTGTTCTATTAGGTTTTTATGGCTTGCCTCTAGAACAAAAAATGATGCAGAGAGTGGGGCTCTGAAGTTCCTTAGCCTGTAGGTTCCTGCCTTGTGGTGTCCAGTCTGCTGATGGGGGGAGTGTGTTTTAATGTAATGTGTCCCCTGGAATTATAGGGGTCTAAATGACATTAAAAGTGTTTTTCTGGCAATATTTGCCCCTTACCCAGGTTAAAGTGGAAAAAACCCTTTCTATAATCTCCTGGTGCTTGCCATGTTTATAATTAAGAATGTTCTTCACAGTTGTTCCATGTTTGTCTCATACCACTGAGCTTCCTAATTTGTGATAGCCAGCACTTCTGTACTGATAAGAAAATAACCCATTTTGGAAGGTTGGGTAGCCCAGAACTAAGTTTTACTCTTAACTCTAACAAACGCTTTTCATCTTCTACTGCTGCCTGATTTGTGGAGATGCTAGAACTGCTCCCTAAGAGGTGTTGAGTGTCTTGAGAGGGCGGTGAGGTTCTAGAGCTCCGAAAGCATCGTTATTATTGCTAGTTTTATAGAGGAAAAAAGTGCTTTTGCAGCAAACAGCAGGAAAGTATTTCCTGGCTTTGAATGTGATGTATAGAAAGAGCTGTATGGCTCAGCTGTTATGGTACCTCGTAATGGTGAAATATAGGGTGTTCTTCAGGTTGTGTCACAGCTGCAGAATGTGTCTCCTGAAATATTAGGTGTGCCAGCCCGTTTGGATGTAAATAATAAGCACGTGCATAGTTCGCATTTGAGAAGGAGAAGAAATGCATTTGTTCAAGCGTCACCTTGAGCCTTCGCTTCCTAGGAGTGACTGCTGGGCTGTCTCTCTGGGTGCCGGTAACTTTTGCACTGCTTCAGACTGCTTCTCAAGAGAGATAAAGCTGGACTTCAGGGAGCAGAAAACAATTTATTGAGGCCTCATAGCAATATTAATCTGGAGCGAGTGCTTGCATCAAAACATCATAAGCTTGGCCTCCTAAAATTAAGATAATTCTTCAAAATCTCTGATGTTTGCAACCATACATGTAGAAACCACTGAACTATGGCTGGTGATGTTCATGTTTTCCTTTTTTGATGAAGTATTCTAGAAATGTTCTTTTAAAACTGGATTGCTGTTTCATTCTGCAATCCAGGCCCTGCAGCTTTAGTGAGAAGCTCCGATGTGGTTAGGTCCCCGATAAAATAAGTGAGATTTGATGCTGCCGTTTTAGGGAATTTGCTTGCGTTGTTGTCTCCTGCTCCTTTCTTCCCCAACGAATGAGCTGCAATTCAGAACCAGTGTGATGCATGCGCGGTCTGTTCGAGGGGTATCACTAGTTTAGCCGTACCCTAAAAATAACCCCATGCGGACTCGTGTTTTTTCTGACCAGAAGGCTCTTTGGCCCAAGGCAGGGAGCGGACTTTTGGGGACAGCAGAGCAGCCGTGTTATTTTAATGGAGTTGGTTTTGCTGAAGGTCTGTTCTAGGACTCCGGAGGCCACTGTCAGAGGCTCTGTGCTCCAGAGGGTTGGGTTTTTTTACAGGGAACTGCGCCTTTTTCAACAAGCGAAGGGAACTGTTCTTGCCTTGTTACTGATGGGTCTGGATGTAGATGACCCACAGCAAGGAAAGGTATGAGCGCATATGTGAGAAGACGCTTTTCTCATTCCACGTGTGAAACCTGCACTCAGGAACCTGAGCTAATTGCACAGCAGTCAAGAAATAAAGCAAATACAGAAATGTATTATTGCACTGTGCAATCTGCAGTCTTCTCACTCTTTCCACCTCCTTCCCTCGAGTCTGAGCACTGATCACAGCAAAGTACTTCTTATTTTTTCTTTTCCTTTTGCTTATCCTGTCAAACCTTCTCCATCCCATCCCCTGTGTGTGCGAAGCAGCACCCTGCTGGAGCTGGTGAAAAGCATCACTGCACACGGTCGCAGGAGACGCTCGGCAACGTCTCCATTCTGAGCTCCCTTATGCTGAATGAAGAGACAAAAGTAAAAACTCAGGGGAGGAAAAGAATCGGATTTATTTTAGTATCATGATGCTGGTGTGGCTGTCAGTGTGTCTTTGAATTTGTACCCATTAGAGAATGTGATCTTTATAATATTTTATTGATCTTGTCTCAGTGACAATGATTAATAGGATTTTCACCCCAAAATGTCAGATCTGCTAACAAACCTGCAGTTCTCCCTTTCCACGCTCCTGTTCCTCCGGTCCCTGGAGAGGACTCACATGAGAGGGAACTGGAGTGGAGGGGGATCAGTCCCAAGGACCAAACCACCACTGTATGCGACTCCCTTAACCCAGTCACGTTCCTTTATTTTTTACCTTGTATTATTGTGCAGCTGCTGAGCTGGGGGCGTCAATGTNGTGCAGCAGCATTAATGCATCATTTGTAAAGCTAGCACTTGTCCCTGCTCCTTCACGTGTTGCAATGTGCTCTCTGCTCGTTTAGTGTTTGATAGGAATGGTTGGACTCGATGATCCGGTGGGTCTCTTCCAACCTGGTGATTCTGTGATTCGATGATTCTAAGATTCTGCTGGTCTGTCCCTTAGTGGTAAAGCCAGGGGAAGCTGTGGTTCAGCAGTGGGGTTTAGTTCAAAGCAGATTGTTCATCACAACTAGAAGACTTGTTTTCCTATCGCTTGTCAAAACTGGAAAAACATTCTTTAGGTTCAAATGTTTAGCTGACTGCTGCCCTCTTAGACCTCAAGATAAACTGAGATACCTAAATCATAGAATCACCAGGCTGGAAGAGACCCACCAGATCATTGAGTCCAACCATTCCTACCAATCTCTAAACCAATCTCTAAATCTCTAAATGTTGTTGTGGGTTGTCTTAAACCCCCACTGGAGAGGAAAAATAAGCATAGTGAGCATTGCTGCTTTGTCTGTGAGCAGACAGAGGTCTGGCAGCCAAATTACTGTAAAAGCTGAATTATGTGAAATGTTTGGCTAGATCAGGAGTGGGGATACCAGGAAAGGGAAACCAGCCATTAACAAATGAAATTATCTCCTACCCATTTCTCCCTTTGGTCAGGAAAAAACTTGTAGGAGAGGAGAAAGGGAATTTAGGATTTTTTTTTTTTTTNATGGCTGGTGATGTTCATGTTTTCCTTTTTTGATGAAGTATTCTAGAAATGTTCTTTTAAAACTGGATTGCTGTTTCATTCTGCAATCCAGGCCCTGGAACTTTAGTGAGAAGCTCCGATGTGGTTAGGTCCCCGATAAAATAAGTGAGATTTGATGCTGCCGTTTTAGGGAATTTGCTTGCGTTGTTGTCTCCTGCTCCTTTCTTCCCCAACGAATGAGCTGCAATTCAGAACCAGTGTGATGCATGCGCGGTCTGTTCGAGGGGTATCACTAGTTTAGCCGTACCCTAAAAATAACCCCATGCGGACTCGTGTTTTTTCTGACCAGAAGGCTCTTTGGCCCAAGGCAGGGAGCGGACTTTTGGGGACAGCAGAGCAGCCGTGTTATTTTAATGGAGTTGGTTTTGCTGAAGGTCTGTTCTAGGACTCCGGAGGCCACTGTCAGAGGCTCTGTGCTCCAGAGGGTTGGGTTTTTTTACAGGGAACTGCGCCTTTTTCAACAAGCGAAGGGAACTGTTCTTGCCTTGTTACTGATGGGTCTGGATGTAGATGACCCACAGCAAGGAAAGGTATGAGCGCATATGTGAGAAGACGCTTTTCTCATTCCACGTGTGAAACCTGCACTCAGGAACCTGAGCTAATTGCACAGCAGTCAAGAAATAAAGCAAATACAGAAATGTATTATTGCACTGTGCAATCTGCAGTCTTCTCACTCTTTCCACCTCCTTCCCTCGAGTCTGAGCACTGATCACAGCAAAGTACTTCTTATTTTTTCTTTTCCTTTCGCTTATCCTGTCAAACCTTCTCCATCCCATCCCCTGTGTGTGCGAAGCAGCACCCTGCTGGAGCTGGTGAAAAGCATCACTGCACACGGTCGCAGGAGACGCTCGGCAACGTCTCCATTCTGAGCTCCCTTATGCTGAATGAAGAGACAAAAGTAAAAACTCAGGGGAGGAAAAGAATCGGATTTATTTTAGTATCATGATGCTGGTGTGGCTGTCAGTGTGTCTTTGAATTTGTACCCATTAGAGAATGATCTTTATAACATTTTATTGATCTTGTCTCCGTGACAATGATTAATAGGATTTTCACCCCAAAATGTCAGATCTGCTAACAAACCTGCAGTTCTCCCTTTCCACGCTCCTGTTCCTCCGGTCCCTGGAGAGGACTCACATGAGAGGGAACTGGAGTGGAGGGGGATCAGTCCCAAGGACCAAACCACCACTGTATGCGACTCCCTTAACCCAGTCACGTTCCTTTATTTTTTACCTTGTATTATTGTGCAGCTGCTGAGCTGGGGGCGTCAATGTGAGATTTTTCTGTGGATGATAGAAAGGGGTTTCTTATTCCAAAGAATTTAGGGCCTAACAAGCTGTGAGGATAAGTATCAAACCATATTTGAAATCCATTAGGCCTCCACTGCTTGGAGGCAGAGGTAGGACATGGCTGTCAGAGGGATGTATGTAAACTCTGGGTTTATTTCAGGAGGACTCAGCTGGAGCCCATTGCTTGGGCAAGGAGGTGATTACTCATCACCAATCAAACAAAAGTTGGTGCAGCAGCATTAATGCATCATTTGTAAAGCTAGCACTTGTCCCTGCTCCTTCACGTGTTGCAATGTGCTCTCTGCTCGTTTAGTGTTTGATAGGAATGGTTGGACTCGATGATCCGGTGGGTCTCTTCCAACCTGGTGATTCTGTGATTCGATGATTCTAAGATTCTGCTGGTCTGTCCCTTAGTGGTAAAGCCAGGGGAAGCTGTGGTTCAGCAGTGGGGTNTCTGTAACAGCTGAATAATGTGAAGGGTTTGGCTAGATCAGGAGTGAGGGGTTCTCCAAACTCTGTGTGGGGATACTAGGAAAGGGAAACCAGCCATTAACAAATGAAATTCTCTCCCACCCATTTCTCCCTTTGGTCAGGAAAAAACTTGTAGGAGAGGAGAAAGGGAATTTAGGATTTTTTTTTTTACCTCCGAAGCAGAGAGAATTTCTGGGCTGCAGGCTGAGAGAAGCAGTCAATAAGTGACTGAAGATGAAATGAAATGCTTTTTGCCTTTGCTCATCAGAAAATGGGAACGTTGTGTGGCTCGGTGTGCCTGCTGCTGACAGTCAGTGCTGTCTGCCAGCAAGGCCGGAGCGCTGGGTAGTGTTAATATGTTGACAGGATAATATGTATATCCATCTCCCCGCAGTCGCATGTGGATTCAGGTCTTTTAAGCACAGCCTACTATTTTATCCTTGGTTTGCCTGTGGGTCCGAGCGAGCAATCTTAACGTGCTGAGGTCGGAATTAACAGTCTGCGTCAAAGGCTGCGTCCTCAGCAGAGTTTTCTCATTAACTGGTGATGAACTTAGGCTTCCTGCTAGGCTTGCACGTGCCAGCGTGGATCTCCACGGATGATTATATTCTGTGTGTATCCCCAAAGGATGCGTGTGTGGTGATTAGCAGTAGGTGTGTAAAACTGCTGTCGACTCCACACACAAATATTTACTTTAGACACATCTTTGGAGAGCAGAGAAACAACCCTGGAAATATTTGTGCAGTAATTACTCATGGCAGGCCAGTATCCGAACACGTTGGAAATTAATTTGGTGGAATGCGTGTGTGATTAGTCTGGATGCTGATGCTATCTCAGTGAGTGCTTTCTTCACTCTTACTGTTGTTTTTTTAATTTTATTTTTTATTCATGCAGAATATACAACTGCAACGTTGAGCTAATAGAGGCTGGGGTTTGTTTTTGACAGCGTATATATAATTGCAGGGAAATAAAACATCTGTGCAATGTATATTACATATCTATATCTGCCCTTAATTGTTCCAGTTCTTCCTTTTAGTTTTTTAGAAGTGGAGACTTTAGAGTGTTATTGAATCTTTATTGCTTCTGAGATCCTAGATTGATGTTTGGAAATAGCGGGCTGTGTAACATCACTGATCCTGTTTAGCTTTCTGTGAGCTGCAGCTTGAAATGCCTAAAAAGTCAAGGCAGCATCTTATATGAAGTGAGTGCAGACCCCACGTCCTGGAGCCTTTGCTTTTGTTCTTTGCTGGTTTGGGTCTAAAATAAGTGATTCAGAATAAAAGCCTATTTTTGTTCTTTGTGGGTGGAAAAAAACTTCCCTCCCTCGGTTCTCATACTGAGCACATCACGGTGATGTATGTACACCCAGCATTAGCGTCTGGGAGATATCAGATAAAGCTCTTGGTTCCTTTGATCCATTAGTCGTGTTAAAAGTAGGAATAAAAGTTCCTCTTTAAGGTATGGAGATTTTTGAGATATTTTCAGCATTGTGCTTTCCATCCCTCAGCATTTTGGAAATGCAGGAAACTGATGTGAAGGGATCATTCGAACCATCGCATGAAGAAGGCAACGGAATGTAGGGTGGACACAGACTGATGTGAAGCGTGAGGGCTTTGGAGGCTCTGTGGTCAGGTAGGGGCCAAGCGGAATTTCTGGAGTCCGCAGAGGAAGTATTTAAATTGCAGAAATAGAAAAGAGAGCTCATGAGGTCATTTATTCCTTTCCCTCTGCTCCCCAAGGCAGGATTTTTAATACTCAAACAGTTTTTGACAGATGACTGTTTAGCCCGTTCAGAAAAACTCAAATGCTGGAGACTCCAGAAGTTCCCAGGGCGATCTGTTCCAGTGTGCAACTGTCCTAACCCTTATCCACATTTAATTTGTGGAGGACACAAAGGCTGACATGGTTCCCATACTGAAGGGAAGGGGCTTTTAGAAAACACAGGGTCTTTAATTTCAGTGGGCTGGTTCTCCTGGGATGGGAGAGATCTTTCCTTTCCAGTGCCCAGTGCTTTGTGGCAGTTTGGGTGCCTGGAAGAATGTACCTGCTAAATCCCCATTTCCAGGGCGTGAGGAGTCCAACTTGCCCCTCCTTGGGGTGTGAGACCAGAGCACCCATGCCAACAGAGCCCTTGTTCTTGCAGAAATTTTGTATTGCTAGAGCTTAAATTTTGTCTGTATTCCTGGGATTTCTAGACACATGCAGGACATGCAGCAAATAAACATGAGAAACCGACCGCAGGGTGGGACAGCAGCACATGAACAGCAACCATCACTGCAGGGATAGTTAGTGCTTGTCTGTGATAGACATGGGGAGGGAAGGGGGAAAGAGGAAGGAATAAAAAACTATGTTAGAAGGGTTGAGGGATATTGGGAACATTCACATCGGGAAGAGTGGCAAAGATGCGTAGGAAGGGATTTAGAGTGCTGGTAGCTGTATGCTGTTGTCACAGTGAAAATGCAGCAGCTCAGTGCGTGGTGTTTGTGCTGGTTCCCTTCTGCAGAAGTGCACTGGATGAGATGATTTGGTCAGCTGGCACGCAGGGCATGTTATGATTCCTGTTACATTTGTGTAGGGCTCTGAAAAACCAGTCATAGAATCATAGAATCACAGAATCACCAGGTTGGAAGAGACCCACCGGATCATTAAGTCCAACCGTTCCCATCAATCACTAACCCATGTCCCTCAGCACCTCGTCTACTCATGACTTAAACCCCTCCAGGGAAGGTGAATCAACCCCCTCCCTGGGCAGCCTGTTCCAATGCCCAATGACCCTTCCTGTGAAAATTTTTTCCTAATATACAACCTGAATCTCCCTTTGTGGAGCTTGAGGCCATTCCCTCTCGTCCTGTCCCCTAACCCAACATGGTTCTTCTGGACCAGCACCTGAGTGCTTGTTCTGCAGGGCAGGAATGGTTTCTGACTTTGTGCCATACCTTAACCACACTCTGCTGGCAACTGTAAGAGGAATGACATGGGTTTTTTTCCTAGCAAAATGGGTTCTGAGAGGAAAATCTGCAGGGCTGGAAGGTTGGTAGGGGCTGCACTGGCACAGTTGCAGCTGAGGGGTGGTCAAAGCTGGGATGAAGAAAGCACCAGCCATACTGCTCCACTCTTAGGGCAGCTGGATATCTCAAAGAGCAGTTCATTTTGTTGGGTGGGCAGTGGCCAGCTGGATTTACTCAGCTGCTGGGCCAGAGGGGATTTCTCACCTTGTGCTCATCTTTATTTCTCTTGCTGGAGGAATAGCCTATGTGGGCATCCTTACCTCCTGCCCCTCTAGTAGCGCTTGAACCGGGAGGAGCTCAGAGCTACGTGACAGCTCTGACAGGCAGTTCTTTCTGCTGATGTTTCCCTGGCACCTTGGATGAGCAAGCCATTCTCAGCCCTGAGAGCTTTATTGTCAAAAATTTTAATTGATGACAGTTAAATTTTACTGTTGCATTTGGTTTGGAGCTGCTGCAAATAAAATCTGACTTCCTCAACCGGTCTTTCCAATGCCACCTGCTGGAAGGGATCTGGGAGCTTTCCCTGAACTCTCTTTGTGGCTGAAGCAGATAAGATCTTCCCTCAGCTCTTGGCCCATCAGGTATTTCAGAGCATCAGTAATAATTTAATTAAAACGCTGAAGTGGAATAAATCTAATTGACATCTCTAGGTTATAAAATACTTAAGACCTGAGTCCGTTTTGAGGTACGGAAGGGTTAACTGCACATGGTTTTATACTTGTGAGCAAAAAGAATGACACCTTTTTCTTTATCAGCCATTTTAGTGCTGTCTTTTTAATCATTTTAGGCTTTGAACTCCCGCTCTGAAAGAGTCTCTGTCTCTTCATCTTCAGTAGCTGCCAGGTCTGGAGGCCTGATCAATGCAGGTTATTGATAGCAAATCAATTAATGCAGACAAAGGATCAAAATTAAGGAGCTTTCACTAAATTAATAAGTGATTCCAAGTCTTTTAACAGAGTGCCTCAGATAAGGGCAGCTCAGTCTTCTGGGACAGCCGCCTCTAGTCCTGCGTTCCCAGAGACAATTGGCTGGAAAGAGCGAGCTCTGCTTTTACATTTGCTTCCCTTTCAAATAACCTGTTTTGTTCGATGGGAAGGGCTTAAAATATGAGGCTGGAAAGGCTGCCAGGACGCGGGTCCTAACTGAAAAGAGCAGATTTATCTGTGTAAGGATGTCATGGTCTTGTTCAGCTGATTGAGGGAGGACTAGTTATGTCAAAAGCCAGTTTTATAGAAGGTACCAGCCAACACCAGAGCTAAGGTTCACTTTGATGGCAAATACATATGACATTGGACCAGAGAAACCCTCAGGAACAACACGCAGGAGAGCCTGGAGCAATTTGGAGCTCCTGACAGACCCAGCCCTCCTGCCCTTGACCTATCTCCTGGGATGAGGTGGGCCAGGCTCAGTCCAAACTCCTCTGCCAGGAAGGGTCAGACAGGACGCCTGATGCTCCCAGTACAGCCCCCATCCCTGCCCTGTGTCCCTCAGCCTGTCGTAGGCAGCTGGCTGGAGACCTGAAACCTGGCAGCTCCTCACCTGTCACAGCAGCTTTTTTGACCTTCCCTCCTGCTTCGACCAGGGGAAACCCACCAGCAACGCTGTGTGGGAAGAAGAGAGCATCCCTGCCAGCTTCTCCTCCTATTTTCCTACCTAATGAGAAGGGTCGTTCTTTGAAATGCCAGAATCTCTCCTGCTGTGACAGTAATTAACAGGGATGGAGATGGAGCTGGGAAGTAGACGACAGGAGAACAAACACAGCGTGGAACTGGCTGAAGTGAGGAACGGTGCAGGTCACTCCACGAGTCCCCCTCGCAGTGTGGTGGAGACACCATCTCCCTGTTTGTACCTGCCTGGGTCACATCGGGTGCTAGTGCCACCGGTGCTGGGTGCAGGCTGCAGGGGGCTGGATTCTGTCCCTGGGTGCCAGCGCAGGCAAGGGGAGAGCAGCCTAGGGGCACCTGCCAAGGGACCATGACAGGGGGGTCCAGTGGCCTGGCCCTGTTTATACACTTGATCCTGTGGTGCCAGGGCACATTCGGAATGAAATACCTGTAGGTTTTGGTTGTAAGCCCAGTTCTAAGTCATTTGTTGCTAAAGAACAATATTTATATGCTGCATGAAAGATTCCTCATGACTAAAATGGCTGCAGCTTCCAAACCCTCTCTCTGCCTAGAGGCTTATGCCGGAGGTGCTAATATTTAGGTGATGTTATGGAGACTTACAGTTGTAGCCCTTGTCACTGATGATAGCAGAATTGTACCTGAATTCCAAGCTTATTGTGTCAAATTTCATGTAATCCAAGGATCTTTTCTTTCTGCTACGTTGCCTGCTGATCTCTGCCTGGCTGGCTGCTGCCACTCGTTGCCTGTTTCATTGCTGGCGCTGAAATCCAGTCTGTTATCTTCATCTGCCTGCCTCTGGACTTAAAACAGCAGCACAGCTGATGTTTGCTGATCTCATCCACTGGTGATGATCTGCTCCTGCCTGAGAGTTAGAGCTGGACCCGCAGCACAGAGGCCAGTGGACGATGCTGTCAGCACTGCAGCCGACGCTGGGGTCGCAGCTGAGAGAAGGGGTAACTTCTCACCCTGAGTGGGACAGAGGAGCTGTAACATGGTGCAAAGTGGCTCTCTGAGGGTGCAGCGCTGCCCTTCTGGCTGTGCCTGTTGGCTGTGACCCTCATTGCTGCGTCTTGCTTACTTGAGGCAGGGTTTGCAGCCCGGGGATGGGCTCTGCTTTGCCTGCCTTCCACCGCTTTCAGCTTCCTCCTACCAACGCCTGCGCTGACTGCAGTTCTCTGCAACCGTGTGTCTCACTAACTGCTTAACCTAGAAATCCATTGCTAAAAAGATCTGACATCATAACACCCTGGAAAAGACTCCTCTCTCCTCCTTCCCCCTCCCTGTCCCTCCTCTTTTCTTTTCCCAGGATATATGAAAATCTGTAACTACCAAATCAAAATCTATTTGATTTTTGTACTCCCTCGATAACCGGGCAGCTGATCTCTATCACCCGGCTAAGGCTTATCTGCTGCCTCCAGCCTCCCTGCTCTAGCAATTGGTTCCTGCGGGGACAGCTCTGGGTTATAAAGTGAGACTGATATCATGGTCGGGGCCTTTTGCTTTCCAACTGTGGCCATTGTTGGCGAAATGTTCCTGAGGAAGCAGCTTGGTTTGCTAGGAGGACTAGAAGGAAGAACTAGGCCTCCGTAATTTACAGGTTCAAGGATATATTTTTAATCCCTTTTATTTTTTTTTCTTTAAGCTGTGATGTCAGGGACATACAGGGTCAAAAGCACAGGCTGGAGCCGAGGTAACGGGTTGATGGTTTTGCTTTAGCTCTGAAAGTTCCCAGGTGAGATCCTGCCCTTGTTAGGCAGGCACTGACCCACATCTCTGGCATTCATTTCAGCCTGTTCTAAAAACAGGTTGAGTAGAAGAACAAATATCAGCTGCTGTGCTTAGTAGATGACTTGCTCATTTTTAATAGCAGTGGTAATTTCTCTGTAGCTCTGGGTAGCAGGGTGCTGCGGAGGCTGTGGGTCCATCTCTGCACAGCTGAGTGTAGGTAGGGTGCTCCCTGCTACGTATTTGGGTTATCCTGTGCGGGGACAGGAATTGGACTTGATGATCCTTGTGGGTCCCTTCCAACTTGGGATATTCTATGATAACAGCAGTAGGATGTGGGAATACGAGCGTTCCCACCCCATCCCTTCTGGCTCGAGCGTGTCCCAACTGTAGTGATTCAGCAATCTGGAGCCACTGGTGAAGGTGCTTAATAATCAAAATATGAGCTGAGGAAGCAGCGAGTGCCACCAACACAACCGTGCTGCTATTATTTACCTCGTTCAACCATCATGTGCAATTAGATTTATTTTTCTCATTTGGCGCTGGCTTGGTGTGAGAAGGAATAGAGTTAAACCAAATTGTCTTTCCTCCCTGGAACTGAGCAGTTCAGACAGCACATGCAGCTTTTTTTTTTTTTTTGGCAATTCGGTTCAAGATTATTTAGCTGGATGGATAAAATGGCATTTTTGCTGTCCCAGGAGTGAGGTAGTGCAGGGTAGTCCTTGCAATGGGCGGTGTTAGAAAAAAGCTGAGCTAAGTGAAGGGAGGCAGCTGAATAGACTCAGCCAAGTGCCAGATCAGCTGCAAGAAGTTTGAAAATAAATAAAAAACCCTGAGATAGTAATTATAGCAGCTTCTGGGAAGGGCCTTCTCCCCACACACCCGTTCCCAGCAGAAGTCATTGGCCTATTTATCCTGTCTCTACCCCAGCAGCAGCTGCTCGCGTTGTGCAGGGCTCCAGCAGAACACGGTTCCAGCCATCCTGCTCGTCGGCTCTGCTCTACAGCTGCTGCCTTGCTCAAGTGGAAAACCACCCCCCTACCCTTTTTATTCTGCAATGTTCTTAAAGCTAGCGCAGCCAGGCAGTGTGTTCAGTGTGGTTCTGCTAGTGGAGGAAGGTGAGGCGGAGACTTAACTCCTCGTTTTTCAGTTTCTTGTTCTCTAGATCTGTTGTGGTGATGCTCTTGCCCATCAGTAACCAAACTCCCTGGCACAGCGACGGTCGAGCACTGGCACGCTGCCTCGAGTTAGTGGTGGATTCCTCTCTTTGCTAGGCTGGTCTGCCGTGAACACACAAGCTCTCTTCAGTTCATGAGTTAGCTTGTTTCCAAACTATCTTACAAGTGCCTAATAACTAACACAAATGAGAGAGTGTTTGAGTTGGCATGTTGAGGGGCTACTTGCTGTGTTGGGGTGTTCTCCCTGATGGGATCTTACACAGCTGAGTTCTAATCACTTCAGCCATGCTGATAAATGTTATTTTGGCTTTGCTCCCAAGCCCTCCCATTGACCACTGAGATGTTTGTATCTATCTGCACATATCTGACCTCAACAGCTAAAATCAGGGAGTGGGTGTGCAGACACATTGGCTTTACATCCACACAATGCCCTGTGTCCATTCCAACGTCACACATGTACCAGGAGGATGGATTTCTGCAGTGGAAATAGGATCATAGACCAGGAATTCCTGCCATTTGTGCCTTTCTGAATGATATCATAGTGACAATGAGAGTCTTTTTTTTCCTATAAGAAATGTTATGTACATACCTGCTTTGTCCTGTTGTCCAGTGCCCTCAGTGTCTGCTCAAAATCTAGACAGCACCATGTGGTATTAGAGTTTTTCAGGGCTATTAAAGGGCAGAGCCTTCTGTGTTTCCACTGTGATGGGGCTTTCCCTTTGTTGTACTTTTCCCCTTCACAACTGGCACAGGTGTCCTTGTGTTCATCATCCAAAAGCTTGTGGAGGGCTGAGACAGCCTTATAGCCCTGAATAGGGCTCTATAAAAATAGGTCCTTATAGCCCTAGAATGAAAGATCTGAAATTCCACCTGTGTTTGGAAGTGAACATGCATTCTCCAGCTACCAGAAGTGAGTCCTTGCTGGTGCTTGGGTTTCATATCACAAATGGCAACAATAAACTCTCCTGAGACTTTGTTCTGGGCACGTTCCCCGGTGGGCAAAGGGCCAGCTGGTGGTGGATGTGCCAGGCATCTCACAGCCTGTTCCTGCAAAATGCATTTGGAGCCAACTCTGGAGAGATACAAATCATTGCGTTATTCTGCTCCTGGAAAGAGCACAAGCTCGAACAAGTGTGTTACAGAATTCGGATGCATCCCACTATCATTTTCTTTCTGTTGTGGATACCCCGAACGGTGTCGCCTTCCCATTAAGGCAATGAACTGAAGTCTGCAAAAGGCGTTAAAATGATTTCGGGATTGCTGGGATTTCTGTAGCGTGGCAGCAAGCCGCGGTGTAGCAGTTGACAGAGGCAAAACCGTTTGTCCTTACAGCATGGCAGCGTTTGCTGTCTCCAACCAAAAGGCAAACTCTTGTTAAATAGATGTGTTGGGTGAAACCTGGGAGGGGAAAGGGTGGCGCGGAGCCGGGGCAGAGCCGAGAGGAGGCTGACCTTGCTGGGCTGCTGCCTGTCAGAGCCCTGCCCGCTGGAAGGTGAGTTTTTAGCGATGAGCATTTAGTAGGCAGCAGGGCGTTATTTTACATCTAGTGTAGTGTGAAAGTAATCAGGATCTAAAAAGCTCTCAAGAGCAACGATACCAAGCAACTGGCACTCCTGCCAGCATTGATTGAAACACGGATTTGAGCTGGCACTGAGGAACAGAAAACCATGCTTTAAAATAACTTTTTTTCAACATCAGAAAACCAGGAGTTTACTACTGTTGTCTTACTGGGTCAGGTAAGAACCCATCAGGGAAAGGTGAACACAGTCGACTGTTACAGTCCACCTGCCGGACACCAGTGTTGGTTAACGGAAGCAGCTCTGATTTTTCTTGTTCAACAGTGCTCAATTTTGCTTGCAGGAAAACAAGCAAAATCCCTTCCCCACCCCTTGCAGTGAACAATTACACCTGCATCTGTCAAAAAAAAAAAAATTGTATAGCAAGGGCTTGAGCTGGGCTTGCACAAGGTTTCTGTTTCTTAGGCCACGGAGGGTGTTGTTGAAATTCCCAGCATTGAAAGCTCTTTGACCTCATTTGCTAAGAGTCTTCTCTGCTCACCATCAGCAACAGGGGAGGGAGCTGCTGGGTAGGAGATGGTACTGGTGCAATTAATAAAATAATAAAAGCAGGGACAGAATTACTCCTTTCTGTGTGAGTATTTTATAGCGCCCGAGATGAGCAAGGTACTTTTACAGCTCTGAGGCACGTGGAACTCCCCATTATAAATCCTGTTTTTCTATGCACTAATGCTTTTAAAAACACCACTTTCCTCTTCCGAGTCCTTGCAGAAACAGTGTCCCTTTATTCCTTGTAGAATACACGCGATTCTTTTTGCAAAGCGCACAGTCCCTCCTTCCTCTCGCTAAATTGAAATTCAAAATTTCAGCCTGACTTCCCCGAAAAGGTGGTAATGCTCAATGTAAGGCGGTTTATTCCATCTGATGGCTTATTATCATCACTCACTTCACTTGCTTCCTTTATCTCCAAGCAGTTGTTAAAGGGACCGGTGCACCCTCACCACCACTAGTTAGCAAGAAAAATCTCTGTTTAGCAGCACAGGCTTTGCGAAGGCCCTCGGTGTAGGGCTGCGTTTGGAAGAATGGGCTTTTCATCCTGTTTGGAAGGCTACTTATGGTCAGCATAGCCTGAATAGGGGCAGAAAGTATATAGTACGTGTGCTCAGAACAGTTCTGCAGGGTCGTCTGGGTGTAGTAGAAAAGGCTGGGGTGGAAATGAAAGACCCTAAATGTAGACCTACCCTGTTGTGGGTATGGACTCCACTCCAGACAGAAAGAGAAGGGAGCTGAAAGCTAGGAGACGGGAAGCTCTGTTTCTGGTCTGGATGAAAACATCCAGAACGCTGTTGTTTTGGTTGTGTGTGTTTTTTCCTGCCTCCTCCAGCAGGATGAAAGACTCTAATGGTTTCCTAGATAATTTCTGTTAGTGTACGCACATATAAATGCAATATCTTCCTTCCAGTGCTTAAGAAATAAGAAGTTANCAAGCAGTTGTTAAAGGGACCGGTGCACCCTCACCACCACTAGTTAGCAAGAAAAATCTCTGTTTAGCAGCACAGGCTTTGCGAAGGCCCTCGGTGTAGGGCTGCGTTTGGAAGAATGGGCTTTTCATCCTGTTTGGAAGGCTACTTATGGTCAGCATAGCCTGAATAGGGGCAAAAAGTATATAGTATGTGCACTCAGAACAGTTCTGCAGGGTCATCTGGGTGTAGTAGAAAAGACTGGGGTGGAAATGAAAGAGCCTAAATGTAGACCCAACCTGTTGTGGGTATGGACTCCACTCCAGACAGAAAGAGAAGGGAGCTGAAAGCTAGGAGATGGGAAGCTCTGTTTCTGGTCTGGATGAAAACATCCAGAACGCTGTTGTTTTGGTTGTGTGTGTTTTTTCCTGCTTTCTCCAGCAGGATGAAAGACTCTAATGGTTTCCTAGATAATTTCTGTTAGTGTGCGCACATATAAATGCAATATCTTCCTTCCAGTGCTTAAGAAATAAGAAGTTACTCTGTGGTGCCAATGATGGATTCCGGAGTGCATGAATGAAGCTCAGTAGAGCCTGGTGGAGTAGAACCTCCTCCCTCTGCAGGGAGTGGAAGCCGAGCAACAAAGATGAGCTGACTTGACTAAGACAATGTGAGACAGAATTAGGAGCAGGAATTGGGAGTTTGTACTTAAATCTTTGGCTTTGTGACAAGATCACTCGTCTGTCATCAACAGACTGGAAACATATGAGTCGTGGCTTTGTTTTTAGGAAGAGGAGATTAAATCCAAGTGGGTTATTTCAGTTTGGTCTGAAAGGCTCAGTGGCAGGTGCGAACTTTCTGCTTCCCGTCATCCAGCCTTTAATTGCAGTTTCTCTGCTGTTTGGTGTAGCGTTCTGAATTGCAATGACGTTAGGCTACAGCAGGACCGGTTAAACATCGCTCTGCTGCTGTCGGGTACCAGATTCTTCTCTCAGGATGAGTCTGTTGCTGTGAGAGCTGCTGTGACCAAGCGCCAGGGCTTGGCTGCAAGCGCTTGGGAATTTAGTGTCGCTAGAGGTGTGATAGACAGTCTTGGGGCACCTGGGTCCTGTCCTTGCTGGCTGCTCAGGATCCAAACCTTGACAACTGTAGTGAGACTGGCCTGATCTCAGTGTGAAATGGGGTTTTAGCAGCAATGCAGCTTGTTTCAAGGGAAAGGGAGGTACAGTCATCAGCAGCGGGAGTCCTAACTCCTTCCCTGCTCCAATGGAAACTGCTGAAATTTGCTGTGGCTTCAGGAGAGGTTTGGACTGGCTGGCCTGAAGGCTCTGTCAGGATGTTGCTTTAGCCCTGGGATGTGGCTACAGAGGAAGGGAGACAAAAGCCGTGATAGAATGAGCGAGAGGAAAGGGGCAGGAACAGGGACTGAATCCAGCTCCATATTCTACAGGGGAAAATTAACATTTCTTTCAAGCCAGCGAGATGGCAGAGCCTGGCTGCACAGAGATAAGTGTGTACAGCAGCTGCCCAGTGGGATTTTACAGGCTGACAGCAGTTAACGTGCTGCATTTAACGGTTTCATAGCCAGCTCCTCTCGGTGATGTGACACAAGGTGAAAAAGAAACAACGGGAAGGTGAGGTGGATGCGCTGAATCCTACAAGAAATGGTTTCTCTGCTGTGCGGCCTAATGAATGCCTGGATGAAAGAAGAGGTGAAGCAAGCATGTGTGAAGGACAGGCAGCTCGTATCACCTCTGTCTGGGGAAGTGACAAGGAGTTTAATGAGGATACCCTGGCAGCAGACTGTGTCTGTCCTGTCTGTCCAGGCAGATCGGCGCTGCCAGGAGTCAGCTGCTTGGTGTTTGTACGTCTCTGTCAGCCGGCTCTGCGGAGGTGAACGTGCCCCATCGGTCACTGTGGTGAAACCAGCCAGCGTGTTTCTGCCTTCTTGGCTATTTGTCACCACACAGTAAACTGGGACTCCTGACTGGTCTGGCTTAAAGTGAACTTTTTGTTCTTGTGGAGGAAGGGGAGAACTGTTGTCAGTGGTTTCTGTAACATCTGGAAACAGGGTGGAACCACCTGAGGTGGTTTGAAACTTCTGCACAGAGGTGGGAAGGAGAAGCCAGAGGGTGACTGAAGAAGAGCATTTTTTTGTCCTCTTCTTGGAATGTGACCTCCTTCAGGGCAAGGAGGAATGTTTCTGGGTTTAAGAAGTGACTTCTCCATCTCCCATTCCGATTTTGGTTCGGGAGATGAGGACAGCTGAGATGACTGGGGAGGAGATGCCCTGTCTGGTAAGAGAGTGCTGGAGACTAAGTGTAAGCAGCAATAAAAGGCTGGTGGGTCTGAGAGCTGTCTACTAACAGATCCTAGAAAAAGCTACTGGGGAAGGAGAGGTGTTTAAGCTGAAGGGAAATGCCAGTATAGAAGATTGTATAACCCAGTCCCCAACAAACTGAGGCAGCAGATGAGAAGAATGCTTCCAACCATCCGAGCAAAGTATCCTTCCCATGGGAACAGTGGAGAAAAAAAAAAACCTACTTGTCTAAGATGATGCTGATGAATTCCAGGGGATGAGTGCCAGTCGTAGCAAAGGCTGGACTGGGAAATGCAGATCCCTCCCAAGCCAGCTCACTGATCCTACTTCATTTTCCATGCTAAGCTCCCAGCCTTGTGAAAAGCAGGAAGAAGCAAGCTTCACTTCTACACCTCGATTCTTCACCAAGGAATGGGGAGAGACCATGTCTTCAGGGCCTGACGTCTTCAGGAAACAACCAAGAATTTAGCACGGAAGCTTTAAAGAGGAAGAGATGTTTAATGTTAAGCTGTGGCTCAAACCTGTTTTATCACCACTGCCTTGCTGTGTCGGGAAATTGTGAAGTGAAGGATCATCTGCTCGAAGTGCGAAGCAGTGTATTTTGCATGTTCTTTTTCTCTACAGAACTGCAGGGCAATATTGACAACCTGAAGTCAATCTGGGTGGAGGAAATGAACCATCAAATCTCCGCAGAGAGGATGAAGACTATCATGCTGGCTGCTGAGAGCAGCACAAGATCCTTCTTGAATATCAGTGGAAAACCACAATGAGGTATTTTCACACAGTGGAGGTGCAAAACAAAACAGATACGTGGTTCACAGTGAAACAGTGGCAGGAATGCCTTGGTATCAGGAAATCATCTTTGTATGTTTGAGGATTTTCCTGAATGAAATAGCTGATGTGGTAGAAAACTGGTGTGAGTCATTTCTGGGTTGTATCCCCCAAGTTCATATTCCATGCTGTTAAGAGAATGTCCTGGTTTTCTGCAATTAAACAAAGATAGGTGAGTGTTTGACATCTGTGACTGGAGCCAGTAGCTGTATTTACGTTACTGTATGTGCAGAGATAGATCTGATTCATAGGAATGGAGCTGGACAAAATGGGATAATGAAGAGGAATGGAGTGACTTGCTGCCTCCTCTGGATTAGCAGCCAAGCTGTTTGAGAAGGGAAAAGACCAAATGAGAGGTTTTGCAATAATGTTTTTATTAGCAGTGCTTTTTCCCATCACTTGTTCAGTCTCAATTCTTCTGATTCTTCTTTTAAATGACTGTGGACAATCTTTACATCTAAAAACACCTTGTAAGGTCGACAACTGTGTTGCTCTTTAACAACAGGTACCATATAAAAGGGACTTGTCAGACTGGTGCTCGCTTGTAGTTTGTGGCCAGCCTGGATATTTCCCTGAGTCAAAGGCTCCTCCTGTGTTGTTGGTTGTTGCCTCTCTGCTAAAACCAGATCTTAGCAAAATGTCGTGGTGTTCCTCCATCGCTGGGCCTGCCTGCGTACGTGATCACCAATGATCAGCTGCACAGTAGCAGCTTGTTTTCTGCTCTCTGGCTTGTTGGAGATGATATATGAAGTATGAAGAATAGCCTGAGATGTTTTTCTTAAGCTACGTTAAGCCCACTGTGCTGACAGCAGCAAAACAGAGCTTGTTGTGACAAGGAGTTGAGCTAACGTGACATAAAAGAGAAGCGCAGGCAAGATGAGGATCTCTGTCGGACCCTGGTGAATTTTCTTTCGTGGGTCATTTTAAAAGCATTTCCCTGCACCTCTTAGGTTCCCAGAGTTCTTTTTGAGCTGTCACCTTCTCCAGTGTGAGACACTCCTTGGTTTTTCTCCACTTGTCTTTGCTGCTTCCAGCAAAAGGCTCAGGATTTTTAAGACTTACAGATCATTACAGTATTGGGAGTGTTGCATCTGTGTGTGGTTGAGATGTCACCGTGAGTTGTTGCTTCCAAGGAGGCTGATGCAGTTTGACAGGAGGAAGGGAGTGTCGTGTCTCATGACATGTTTCTTCTGCACCAGGGGGCATATCTGAGGAGCAAGGACCCCCACACAGATGGCTCAAGCCTGTAATGACTCTTCTTCTCTCAGACAGGCACAGGGAATTCAAATCGTCTTCAGGGCATGGATCAGACTGGACTTTCTTTTGCTGTAACCATCACGGGGCAATTGCTGTTCCAACAGGTCATTGAGCCAGCTCAGTATGCCACAGCCTGAAAGACGGATTGCTTTAGGTCTGCCGTTTATTCATGCTGAGATGGGTATGAATAAATTCTGTGCTCTGGTGTGCAGGCGATTTGCATAGCAGACATTGGAAAGGACCCATTCTCCACCCCCTGCAGTGTTGCATGAACACTTTGCTTTCCTGTGAAGGCTGAAATACTTGAGGTTATGAGAATCAGGGTGCTGAAGGTTAAGGGGCCCTGAGAGTCTGTGATCAATAGCATTAATGCTTTTCCGCTGATCACCTGTACTGGGGGATCCTGGTGGTGTAAGCTGGGCTCCCTCCGGGCCTGTCCAGGTTCCCTGGCTAAAGGCAGCAGGTGTGTGTCCGGGTGTCTTTCCAGCATGATGCCAGGAGGCAGCTGTGGTCTGCGTCCAGTAGCCAGGGTTGCAGAGCCAATTCCAAAGTCTGCCTGCTCCATAGTTTAGATCAAGTGGGTTTATTTGGGCCAGGATTTCATCCTGTCGCTGGTGTGTGGAGTTCAAGGGGTTTTGTTCTTATTTTGGGCTGGGTTTTTTGGCTATGAATATTTTCTGCTGGGTTCTCCCCTCTGTGAGGAGTCTTTTCTCAGTGAGTCTTACTGTTGGCAGAAGAGCCAGTCTCCTGCACAAAGCAGGTTCTTTGTGTGCCTCATTCAGTTGGAGTCGGTCTGTTATTTCTCTCTTTGTACCACTTACTCTGCAGCCTTTTTTTTTTAAATAAGAATTTTACCAGAACGGTGCGTTAGGGTGTAGGAAGCGCAGATCCTCTTTCATCTACTTCTCCCTGTCTCCAGCTGAGACAGTGCAGGCAGAGAGGTGTTTCTCACGTGTGCAGAAGCTGTGGGGTCAGCTTTGCTGCCTTTCGCAGGACGGGGACTGAGGACCGTGGTGGAGTTGCCCGAGGCTTTGCATGAGCATGTGTTTATGCCTCAATGAAAGCAACTTCAGTAAAATAGAGATTGCACTAGCAGCCTCTTTGGAGTGTGAGAGGAGCAGCTAATATTGTCGTAGTGGCTAAAGTCACTGAAAGATCTTTTCTCAAGCTGAAGATGTGGGAGTTGGAATGGTTGGACTCAATGATCTGATGGGTCTCTTCCAACCTGGTGATTCTATGATTCTGTGATAGTTTTCTAAAGGACTCTTGTACACTTGTAGTGTTGTCCTGCATGGCACGTGGTTTATATGAGTATCAAAGACTNGTTCTCAAGCTGAAGATGTTGTGGGAGACAGGCAACAGAGATAACGGACCTCAATCATCTGAGGTGGCTCATTTGTTCAATGTACCTCTCTGTGTATTTGAGGAGTTAGATCTGCTCCATAGTTTAGTGCTTGATAGGAANTTATTTCTAACCCTCGCTTTTCACTGTGTTAAGGGAATATTGGAGATGCAGAGCACTGGGTCTCCCTGTCAGATCCTCGTGTGTGGTTCAGTGAAGGACCTCAACCCTAGGCCAGAGCTGGGTTATTCCTCCTCTGCAGGTATAATAAACCTCCTGTCAGAGGCCAGCGTGGTCTCATGTTTGATAGTCGCTGCAGTATCACACGTAGGCTCAATGCCCCATCCAGCCGAAAGCCAAGCAATGAGATAAGATTCTCTCAGCGCTGCTTTCAAAGAGGCTTTTGCCCCTGTCACAGTCACTCCAGTCTCCCCAGGCGGTTTCTAATAGCATCTGTGTGCAAGAATGCAGGTGCTGAGTTGCATCTCCAGTCTTGCTGAGAGCTACAAGCCGCACACCTGAGTTTGACACTGTAATAATAGATTTCTTTTGTCAGATGAAATTAATCTTGGATTATCTGCTTCACCAATCCAAATACAGGCTCCTGCATTAGCATCTACTTTCCTTAGGCTTGAATCCTTCAAGAAATAGATGCAAATTGGAAAACTTACATAAGTTAACAGAGGTTGTAAATCCCAGCCACATCACACGTGAGCCTGGGAGGTACAGAGGAGCTTTCAAACCACTTCCCCCAAATTGAGAGCGAGCACTGCATGCACTCTCATGCGTCTTAGTAGAGCTGCAGGGAGAAACAGGCTTGCTAATTCAGGGCCCCTGTGCTTGAAGCAACCCCTCCCACTTATGGAACAAAAAAAATGCTGTCAGCTACCTCCAGCCTGTAGAAACCAGATTAATTTCTGCCCTCGGAATTAACACACCAAAACTTTGTAATGAGCCGCTTGGGGCTGCACTCGAGAGATCTGACACAAGCCTGTGTCAAGAACTCTGCAGTGAATCAGAGGAGCACCTTGCTGCCTCTCCTTGCTGCCCACATCACCTGCACATAGGACATTTTAATTTTGGACAGTAGGTGATTCTGAGAGGAAAAAGAGTGAGAGGCTGCGTAGTGAGGGGTGTCAGCACTGCATGAATTACCTGAGCTAGTGAAGAGCCATTTGGATCTGGAAGCAGGATTGCTCTGGGGAAATAACTTTGTGCCTGGACCACTGAGATACAGGAGGCTCTGGCACAGCTCTCTGGATCAAGCCAAGATATTCTGTCCCTTGCTGTGCTGTGTGGGTATTAACCCCCGTGTCTTTGTGCTGCATTATTGATAATTGCCTGAGATTTAATTTCAGGAAGCACCTAGGTTTTCCTGGTTGGGTTCCCTTCTCTCCCTTTTCTCTGCAGATCAGACTACATTCTTCCAACTGAAGCCTTAGAAACTTTGGAGTTGCAGTCCAGGCATGATTTAAAAACACGCTAGGAGTAGAAATGCAATTAAGGTACCTTAACCGCTGTTACGGTGCCCTGCAGCAATGCAAAGGAAAACAATTTGTTTTTAAAGGTTATTGTAATCTAGAGCTTTAAACTCAAACATGCCTTAATCATTACTGAGTGGTTGTTGAAGTTTAGCTTCCTCACAGCCATAAACAATGGCTAAGTAAAAATGTGTTTTTTTAATATTTCTTAGACAAACCGCACAATAACAATGGGCACTGGCCATTTTAAAAAAGACTGAGGTGAGTGTCACTTGGCAAATGAAGTAGTGTCAAGTCTCAGCTGACGCTATTGAATAGTGATAGTTATGCTGAACCTAGTAACGATGCTCCTTACCTTTCTAGGCTTCATTTGAAGAAGGAAAATCCGTGTATCCTAAGGTGCATTTCAGTACAAATGGCTTGCTTCAATCTGGTTCTGCAGTCACCCACTCGTGTGCTGAGCTTGATCTTCCTGGGCACTGCTCACACATTCAATGCGAAGACTGACGTGGATGGCTCTTACAGCATGAGGGCCAGATCAGTCTTCTCAAACCTTCACTTTCCTTACATTTTGAAGCAGGAGGAGAAAGGCAAAAGAAAGATGTGTGAGAGTGCAGCAGGGCTGGTGTCCTTGGACTGCTGGGTAACTAAGCTGGAGAGATTATAAGAAACACAGGGAGAAACTTTTTAGCAGGACTGTAGCCATAGGACAAGGGGTAATGATTTTAAACTGAGAACTTTGGATAAGATATCAGGAAGGAATTTTTTCACTGAGGGTAGGGAGGCTCTGACCCAGGTTGCCCAGAGCAGGGGTGGCTGCCCCATCCCTGGAGGGGTTCAAGGCCAGGTTGGATGGGGCTTGGAGCCCCTGATCCAGAGAGATGTGTCCCTGCCCATGGCAGGGGTGGCACTGGATGGACTTTGAGGTCCCTTCCAACCCAAACCATTCTGTGTTTCTATGATAACTGCTGCTGGCTTGGCCTGATCTCCCACCATTTCACTAACGTGATTCAGTAGGTGTACGGGAGCACTCAAGAGAAATCCACCTCTTAAGTTTCTCTCAATGAGCTGGAGAGCTCGGAGTGTGTGTTTTTCCATTATTTTCAGCTCTTTCAAGACAAAGGACAGCCCCGTGCCTTTCTCAAAGGACAAGGTTTTAAATATTTGGTTGAGTAAAGTGCAATTCTTCGTACTGTGTCAAAGCTTTTCTCTCTCTCTGCCTTCACTGTTCTCTGCCTTCCTGAGAGCCATAGGGTGAGGATTTCAAAGCCTGTCACTGTTGCTCTTGACTGTTGCCTGTGGTGTGAGGAAAGCTGAGCCAATCGCGTACTTGGGAATTTTCCACTTTTGTAGGAAGGGAAGGAGGGAGCCTGGTGTGGATCAGTGCTGCTGCAAACCCTTCCGCTGGCCGTGCTCAAGATGCTTGAACACCTGCAGCTCATCTGTGCTGGGCGAGGGCGTTCAGTTCACATTGCCCTGCGATCAGGTGTCTGCTTTGTTAGTGCCTGGGCTGCCATAATCTGAGACTTCATTTGGAAAGCATTCCCTGTCCTCTCCTGACAGCGTTCTGTGATCCATATTTTTTTACGGCTGGTATAATCAGAAAATCAAGTACTTGTGGCAGTTTTTGTAGCCCCATATAGTACATTATATTCATCTGAGCAACTGCCATTTGCCTTGAATCTGTCCAGATCCAATTATTTTAAGTATCCACAGGCGAAGCATTAGAGACCACGTGCCCTTTCCTTGTAAAAAAAAGAAAAGGGAACTGTTTTGTCTGTCATGGCTGGAGGTGGGAGCTCAGTTCCCAGCCATCCACTGGCATGTGATGTGACAAGCTCTTCTCGGTGCCTCAGTTCTCTCTTATCTGCAGTAAGATTGTACCAACCTCCACTTACGACATGGTTGGAAGTCTACAATGTGCTTAATGTGACCAGGAGAGACTCGTACATCTGGCCTCTTTCATTCGTTCAGTCCAGTTTCATTGGAGAACAGAGGGGTTTTTTCAGTGTTACCTTCCTTTTGAAAGCAAAAGCAGGGCTGCTAGTCTTTGGGCTGGGCTGGGACAGGTAATGAAAGAGGAAAGCAATGGCATCAGTTTTGTTTTAGCTCTGTTTTTCAAATCTTTCACATTGGCAACGCCACCAGGAGTGATAACAATAAAGTCTAAACTCTCTGTAAGAGCAGAGCTGTGCAACTGCACAGAGGTACTAGTGGTAACGGTTGTTGTGCCAGTGTAATTGCTTTATATTTTTGTTTTGAAGGTGCTGGCAAAGAGCTCTTGGCTAGGAAGGGTTAGGGTATGCAAGGAATGGAACAGCACGATATCTTTTTCCTGAGCTACATGTCCAGCATCCCTCTGATCCACTTTTCTTCCCAGAACTATTTTTTCACATCCTAAGGGGGAGTGTCCCCTCAGTTGCTGCCAGTCGCCTCATGGCCAGAGAGCTGAACTGGGGCTGTGGATGCAGAAAGGTCTCCTTGCTCTGAGACATTCTGGGAACTCACTGGCAGCATGATGGGAGGGCTTGGGCTGTCTCTCAGTAGAGCTCTCAGCCAAACACCCTTCACCTGCCTTGGCTTGTAAGGAAATGGCCTCAATTTATGCCAGGGGAGGTTCAGACTGGATATTAGAAAAAAATTTCTTTACCAAAAGAGTGGGGAAGCACTGGCAGATGCTTCCCAGGGCAGTGGTGGAGTCTTCTTCCCTGGAGGGGTTAAAAATACCCCTTGTGGCTGGTGCTTTAGGGCATGATTTAGTAGGTATGGGTGGGATTGGGTGATCCTAGAGGCCTTTTCCAACCTCAATGACTCTATGACATCTTTAAAGAGGAAGAGCCTCTGGCCGTGCCTGCCTGCTGTGTGAAGGAGCCTGAAGAACCAGGCTGTGTTTGATACGCCACCACCTCTGCTGGCTGCCTGCGAGGAGACCGAGTCCTGGATGTGCTCCATCAACTCTGTGTGTGGGAGGCTCCCACCTGCTCGGAACAGACAAAGCCCATTAAGAGTTAATGCCTGCAAGTAGAAATGAGCTGCAGGAGCTGAAGGTTTCAGAAAGAGGACAGTGGGTGTGAAACACTGTAACATTCCCATTAATTCCAAATGTCTCCTCTCTGGCCAGAAAGAAGTATCCAGATTTTTTAGTCAATATTAATTTTACACTTGGCACCACAGGCGAGTGTGAACTGCTGAGTTCACAAAGGGTCCATCTAATAAACAGACAATGCAGAATCTGAAAAGCGAAGATTGAGTTCACTTGCCCAGGCGATGAGAGTGTAATAACCATGAGCGCTGCAGAGGGCAGTGGAAAATTCTGAGCTGTAAATGAGGAGTCACACAAGTGCCTGTGCCGTGGCCCTGAGGGGCACAGGTAGGAGTGGTGGGATGGAGCAGCAGCGGGTGGGAGGAAGGAGGTCTTGGATCTGCAATGAGACACAGATGAAGAAGAGGCTACCCTGTCACAGGTGTGCTGTAGGAATGCAAGGCCAGGTAAGAAAAGCCAATTGTTCCCCTGCAAACGAATCCCAAGCCTGAGCTCCATCCGATTTCCTCTAGAAGAGAGTGTGATGGCGTGGACTTGGTTCCAGAGAACCAGGTGCTGCTGACTGTCTCATAAACCCAGAGGAAACTCTCTGGGAATGGGAGATGATTATGAGAAAATCAGATTGCTTGAGGGATGTTTCAAAATAGAGATATTTTTGGAAATAGATTGATTTTTTTTTTT
>WAAB01008354.1:1748-15405 GCA_013389865.1 Piaya cayana
TTTTTTTTTTTGGTTTTTTTTTTTTTTTTTGGCAATAGTAACTACTTTTCTATCAAACTAAAGTCACTCAGGGACAAACAGCAATGGAAGGAAACACATTATTAAAGAAAGCAAAACTCTACAGGTAAAAATCCCCTCAGGTGAGCCCTGTTTACCCTCCCAAGCCACCCCAAGATGGGGTTTGATGCTTCCCCCCCTCAACCTCTGCAAAGCCCTTTGGCAACAGGCACTGCTGCTGCCGCCCAGGGAAAGGCTGGAGAGCTGAAGGGACAAGCTCAGCTCGCACATTTTCCCTCAGAAAAACACAAGACGACGAGCTCTGCTGAGGAGGAAAGGATACTCTGCAGGCTGAGGGAGCCCCGCGCCTCCTCCATGGCCGCCGCCTCCTCGCGTCCTCGCGGTTGCCGGGGGCAGCAGAGGGGCGACCACGCCTTTCTCTCTCCCCCTCTCCCGCTCAATTAACTCGATATGGTTTAATTAGGAGCCACTCACGCTTCTCCGCCTTTCCCCACGTCCCCCAGCCCCAGACAAGGGTTGTTTTTCTGTCGAGGGTGAGATTTCCAGAGCCGGGACCCCTCAGGGACCTGCCCCCCGGACACATCACGTTCCCCTCAAGGGAAGGAAAACAACAGGAAAAACGGAGGGTTAAAAAAATCCCTCCAATCTCCTACAAAGGAACTTATTTCACCTATCTTTAAAGTCCCTTCCAACCCAAACCATTCCATTCTATGATTTCTTCTTCAGAGGCAAGACTTCTCTAGCTAAAATGAGTCTTCACTGGTTCACCTGAGCTCAGCCCTGTAGGACTGATCAAAGCAAAGATAATTCACCTCCAGGAAAATAAGAAAGAAAACCCACCATTTCCCAGTGTTGAGGGTACTCTGTTAGAGTAAAAGAGGCTTAGAATCATTTGGTTGGAAAAGATCTTTGAGATCGAGTCTAATCGTACCCATCTACTACTAAACTAGATTCCTGAGCACTTCATTTACCACTTCTGAACCCCTCCAGGGATGGGGACTCCACCACCTCCCTAGGCAGCTCATTCCAGCACCTGAGAAAGGTTTCAGTAAAGAAATCTTTCATACTCCGGCTCTTGGGAGTTTGAAAATTATTAAAGATCATCCAGTCTCACCCCTGCCATGGGCTGGGACCCCTCCCACTGGATCAGGGGCTCCAAGCCCCATCCAACCTGGCCTTCAACTTCTCCAAGGATGGAGCAGCCACCACTGCTCTGTGCAACCTGGGCCAGGGTCTTACCTCTCTCATAGCAAAAAAATTCTTTCTTTTGTCTCATCTAAATCTGCCCCTCTCCAGTTTATCCCCATTGCCCCTCATCCTTTCACCACAAGCCTTTATGAACAGTCCCTCCCCAAACTTTCTTGTAGCCCCTTCAGGTACTGGATGAACTTTGTTCCTTTTCCTTTAAAAATAACCTTAGAGGTCCCAGACATGAATTCCCTTTGAGTTCATGGGCTTTGTGTGCAAAATCAATTCAGCTCTACTGGCAAGCAGGGCTGATGAATATGGTAAGTTAATACCACAACAGGTTTGCCCTCAGCCATTACTTGAATAAGGGTTGAGCAAAAGGCTAAGGAGCACTTTGTGCTTCTCCACTCCACTGAGTGGTATTTTTCTGCCTCTGCAGGCCCAGCCTCTCCCTACACATTTTTCATAAGACATCTCCATCTCACTAAAAGACAGAAGTGTATGATATCCACAATTGAAGAAGGCTGATGAAAGCTTGAAAAGGGCTCAGAGAAGTGCTCCAGGGAAGATTAAGAGGGGAAAACAATTAACACTGAAAGGCAAAAGGATCTCAGTCTTCTTCGTTTGTTAAAAGGAATAAACAGCTTGATCAAAGTGCTGATGTAATAGACTTGATAAGAGGGGTCATGTAATGATATAAACATATCCAACCATACCGAGGTTTAAACCAAGATAAGTTACAAATGAAACTACAGTGAAAATTGTTACCTAGTTGGATGATTTTCAAGTTAGATGGAAACTGTTCCTGGACAATTTTAGCAATGGCAGATCTTCATAATAGTTATGCTGCACACAGACACCAGCTAGCTGAGGATGTCTTATGGCTTGCATTTTCAAGAAAGTCAGATATTGTGGTTTCAGTGGTACTTACTATGAAAAACAAAGAATATTAACATAAGATGACAGGTTCTACTCATTATTTACACAGAGATTTGCCACAATCCTCAAGGACCCACAGAGTTTCTTTGCTTTTAAAGAAGAATTAGTTGGTCACTTATTTTTCCAAAGTTTTAAAGGTTCATTTGGAAACAGTGTTCGGTTGGCTACTTCTAAACTGTTTATGCTGCCTCATTGTGACCATATAAATGACCTGACAGAGCAATTATTTTCTTTCAAAAGGCATAACAAGCCAACTAGTTTCTCCCTACCTTGTTGAGAGCCACCTACCATAAATACATTATATTTGGTTATTGCTCAGCTGAATTCCAAACACCCGCTTCACCCTGCTTTATAGCCTCATAACAGTCCGAGTTATAAATGATTATCATCTCCTAAATGGCAATAACCAATGTTGTTACTATATCCCATAACTTCTCATGAGAAAGACACTGAAGCAGCATCTGCTGTAGTACAAATGTTTCATCAGACGGGCTGTTTATTTTTCTCACACAGCAAAGACCTAGACACACACCTCAGCCACATAAAGGCCAGACAAGTTACGGTATTTGAAAAGATAATTCATGAGAACTGGGTAAACTGGAAGGCTCCCAAGCCCTAAAGAAGAGATATTCTTCCAGCTTCATCCCACCAGCTGAAGCATTGCAAGACTATCCTCTGCTTCAGAGCAAAATACCTCCTCCTACCAAATTCAACAAGCAATCTGACAATAATTCTGACAAGTTGGTTAAAAAAAAAATAAAACAGAACATCCATCCAAGCTTCTTTCAGTGACTTTCGTTCTTCTGCAGGAAGACTTCAAAAAGGCCCAGTTTATGCACTTCATTCCAACAGGCAAGCAGCCAGCAAAGAACTACCTGCCCCAGTGATTTTATGCAGCCATTCCTGATTACTCTTCAGTATAGATTTTGGGGAGAAGGGACAAAGGAATATCATAAACCGAGCTTCTTGAATGAGCACACAGCGTGACCAGGAACACTATGAAGGCAACATCATCGTGGCAGTCAAGAGGCCACCATCCACATGGTCATGGTGGAGCACAGGACCACAGCTGGAAGCCAGACTGGGCTGGCAGACGTCCTGCTCCAACTTCTGCTATGCCATCTGCCTTCCAGCAAGGTGACTGACGTTAAATGTATTTTCTGCATATTACCATCTGCCAGCTGCTTGTACAACAACAGAGGAACATGCGGAATTTGGCTAACAGTTACCCAAGAATCACATCAAGGGTTCTCTCAACAGACTCTGAAATGAGGGGAAAAAAGGTTACACGCAAAGTTCCTTTACCTGATGGCATTATATGTGCAGAATATAGAGGGTGAGGAACAGGGAGTTACACAGCCTTATGCTTCACCTGTATTTATTTTTGAGTTCCCATAAAAGTTACTAAGGGACGGGTAATACCAGTTTCCAGAGGGAATGAACATTTTATCCAATGAAACACCCCTTCTTGAGAAGTACCGACACTTCTGCTGTGTTATTGAAATGCATTCACTTCTCCAAATTAGAAGAGCAGGACTCTTTTGCTGTAATTCTGAATGGTAGGGGTAACTCTGGTAAAGAAACCAAACTAAACAGGTTGATTAGTACAAACAGTCTCTAAAAGATGGTATTTTAACAAAAATATTTTTTTTAAGTAAGGATTGCCAAATACAGCTTAAATACAGCGTTGAGGACGAAGTAATAACTGTAATGCCAGGGTTTTCTACTTATAAAGGTCACATTTGCAAAGCTTAGGAGCCATAGTAACCTCACCAGGGTTTAACTGTAACAAAACGGGGTGCTTTAAGAAGTGGAATGGGCTCTTCAATAAATACAATCCCATGACAGCTTAAATCAATAATTTCTCTACCTCCTGCTGTTCATTCCTGTCTTTCCTCACTCCTGTGCTGGTGCTCAAATGATACTCCAGTAAAATAAAACCTAAAAAAGCTAATTCAGATCCAGAAGTTCTTGGAAAAGCCCTACTAAAACACTAGACATTCGACATTCAGAGTTAAGGTGGAATTATAAAATGTAGTAACATTGTACAGTACATTAGCTTCCACTATGTTTCCAGATATTACTTAATATACCCTAGATCCAATACACAGCATCTGAAAAGAAGGATTTCAGACTGTACGAAAACAAGAACATAATTTTTCCCAATGCATAGCACTTCTGACGTTCATCCTCCTAAGAATTCATTGAAAGCCTAAGTGGCATTACCTGGAACACTAGCTATGCTATTTAATTACTTAATCCAGATGCTGGTTTTACATGATAAATTTCTAAAATTTACTCTGGCTTCAGCCTCACACAGCTCTTTCACAGGAAATAAAGACAATGCACTGCTCACAACCCTGAGTGCAAAACAGAAGCAGAAAGATTTGACAGCATTTAGAAGAAAAACTGAATTAGAGGAATTTAAAGGCGAAATTGAATGGTTGGACTCGATGATTTGGTATGTCTCTCCCAACCTGGTTATTCTATGACTTGGGAGTGGAAGTTCAAGTATTTCATCAACAATGCAAAGTGATGCAATCACAGCAGAGGGCTTACAGGACACAGGACTGTGAAGTTCAGGTTTGCCACTGCAGACAGTGGAATTATGATGTTCATAGTCTAGCCTAACCACTGCAACATAAAGAGTTATTCTATCCACACTGATGCTACTGTTTCCCAGACCTACTGTCTCCACATCTTCTGCTGTTGTTGCCTTTGAAAATTCTCAAGAGCATTGGACAGATGGTACATTTTGGCTCTCCCTGTACCGATTCAGGAGCATTTCTGCATCACAAACAGGAATAAACCATACTAAGAGAGAGAAGAGAGGGGGCACGCAGTAATTTTTTTTTTCTTTTAGAAGTGTAAATGACCTGTGTTCTCTCTAAGCTCCAGTTCTATGAGCACAAAGTTACTTATAGGCACTAATGATCATCTGTTCCTGATAATTAGAGCCTTTTCATTTCATATGTTCTTCTCTCTGAAATTCAGTTTAGTTAATATGCTTTTTAAATTTGAGAAACTTTGACCACAACACAGCCAATACACTCCTACTTCAGGCTAAAAATTTCTTTATAACTGTGACAGTTGTAAAAATGAGACATGAAAGCGAAAGACCAGAGAAAATAATGCTGTGTTGTCCTAATCCATGTTTGGTAACAGAAGCAAGAACCAAGATGCTGTCAAGTCAGAAAACAAAAACTGGAGGACAAACAGCAGAAATGCTAGCAGGAATTAGAATGTTTGTTTATTTTAGCATGCTTCCAAGTAACCCACTGCTTGTTACACAGGTAATGCAACTCCCACTGGAATTCTGAGCCTCATACTAATCAGCACACGCCAGCATCATTTTAGCTGTCTACCTGCTTCATTTTTTTGTTGTTGTTGACAGAGCAAGCATAGTTGTGTTAGTACTTAATGTGCATACATGTAATATTATCTCAGTCAAAAATCAGCTGAAAAATAAAAACGAAGATATCTAGCCAAAAAAAAAAAAAGTTTTAAACTGCTGGGTGCTTGAAAGAAAAAAAAAATCTTTTAAGTTTACCCCCTGTGCCCAGTCTTCCTTCTGTTAACTGTATCGAAATCAGCTCAGTGCAGAGCACTTGATGTCCTTTCAACCTTGTTGCCCCCAAAACCATTTGTCTTTGCTGTTCTCCTTGCTTGGATCCACTGTTTCCTTCTTGCTTGGGTTTTCCATATTCTGATCATCCTCCTTTAAACCTGACCGTTTCTATTTCTGTTTTTAGCAGGTTTGACAGTCCTCAGACTTGTCCTCAACATGTATCTTCTCAAAGATAGGCCTAGAAGATGTCACCCATCCCTGTTACAAGAAAAGAGCCTGGAAACTACAAAAAAAATTGTCCTGAGGTGGTAGAATTTGATGCAACAGGGGCAAGGACTAGCAGGTTATTTGTAGCCAAAAGCAACATATTTCAAGAAGGATGTTGAGGCTTTCGAGCGAGTCCAGAGAAGAGCAATGAAGCTGGTGATGGGGCTGGAGAACAGGCCTTATGAGGAACGGCTGAGAGAGCTGGGGTTGTTTATCCTGGAGAAGAGGAGGCTGAGAGGAGACCTCATTGCTCTCTACAACTCCCTGAAAAGGGGTTGTGGAGAGGNCAAGATTTAGGTTAGGCATCAGGAGGAATTTTTTTCACAGAAAGGGTCATTGGGCATTGGAACAGGCTACCCAGGGAGGTGGTTGGTTCACCTCCCCTGAAGATGTTTGATAGATGGGTGGACGAGGTGCTGAGGGACATGGTTTAGTGTTTGATAGGAATGGTTGGACTCAATGATCTGCTGGGTCTCTTCCAACCTGGTGATTCTATATGCTACCCAAGTATTTAACCAAGCCCTTCACCAACTGCTTAAAGCCACCTATTGATCAAGACCAAGCAGGGAATTTCAGCTTCCTCCCTACACTACTTTCTGTTCTTAGTGCAGCATCATTTTCTCACATACAAGAGGTGAAGATGTAAGTAATAAGGAGTCAAACCATCCGCCTTCAATCTGTTTAAACTCAGCTGAAGCTGGCACTGTACGCTACATTCTTTATTAATACATGACTGAGACTGCACACTCATGTCCATGTTTCAGCTTCATTTTTATTAGCTGAGATAAAGGACTAGGGCAACAATTCTGTAAGAAATCCAGTACTTTCAATAAAAAAACTTCTATATCCAACACAGTTTGTTATGTGCATGACACATTTTGTGGGTTTCTGTTCCACATATCTCTGATGGAAGCTGTAGTGCAATATCGATACCCTACGCTTAAATGTCAGAGCTTACTTTGTGGGTTCTCTAATGTTTTGTTTAAATATTGAAGTACCACAAAATTGAAGTCTGAAAATGCTATGTTTAAGTTCTTTGCTTTTACCTTCATACTGCTTACAGCACAGCCACAGCTTTTGCTGGGGAGCCATTTACTCATTTTGATATAGAATAGAGTGAGTAAATATCGGTAACACAGCTTTTCTTAAATAAAGCTAAATCTCTGGCATGCTGTGTTATGTTTGAAGATGCCCAAATTAGTTTAAAACATGCTCGCTCACACATTGCAAGCTTAACTTAATACAAACTCTTACTGTAATTCATGCCACTTTACACTTTAGAGGTATTCCCGGTAATTTAGAGCCAAATCCCCAAGGTAAGCTGAAAATCTAGAAAGGCCTAAAGGGATCCAGGTACCTGAAAAATCCTCTAGGTTTTCACCAACTGTGAATCCTTAAAACTGTCTCTGCCAGTTCTTTCCCCCTCTGAAAAGCGGTGATAGTAGTGTAAGTGTCTAGAAGACGCTTGCTGTCTATAGGCTGCCTCTCTTCTCCAGTCACATCCCTCAAGCCAGTGATGAGGCACTCGAGCCCTCCAGAAGGATGCCATTTCAGATCCAGCTCTTCCCAAGGATGTTTTTTAACCAGATGAGGCAGCTCTCCACTGTGTCTGTGACTCTACTACCATCCTGAGGCTGCTGACTGTCCAAAACAAGCAGTCTGAGGGCTGCTGACACCTCTCCAGCTGATCAGGAAGAGCAAAATGTAGCCTGACCTTTAATAGCAGTTTACCCCAGTAGAAGTTAAGATGCAACAGCTTTTGGAGGACCACAAAACTTATGTGTTTAAATTAACAACTTGGTTTTTTTTAACAAATACCTCTCTGTAAATGCATTTCTTGACCTCCAAAATATAGGGCTGGTTCAGAATAAAAGAATCAGAATTCTGTTACCTAAATTCACCTCTAAACTTCTGAACAGGTATTTATACTTCACTAGAACACAGCCATCATCTCCCTTACAGAAGATCCTTTCTGCACTTAGTGGAGGTGAAATGTTTGTATTCAGAAATTACTATTCCTAGAAAGATAGAGTCATATATTAGTTTGGGTTGGAAGGAATCTTAAAGATTGTCCAGTTCCAAGCCTCTGCCATGGGCAGGGACACCTCCCACTAGATCAAGGGTTTCCAAGCCCCATCCAACCCAACCTTGAACACCTCCAGGGCAACATTCCCTGGGTAACCTATGCCAGTGCTTCACCACCCTCATGGTGAAGAAATTCCTCCTTATGTGTAATCTAAATCTGCCCCCCTCCAGTTTATACCCATTGCCCCTGGTCCTGTGGCTACAAGCTTTTGTAAAAAGTCTCTCCCCAGCTTTCTCGCAGACCCCCTTCAGGTACTGGCAGGTCAATACCAGCTCAGCAATGTGCAGTTCCCTCTCCCAGAACCAGAAGAGAGTCCAATCCTGCATCAGAGCATAAATCCTTATAGTCCATTCTGGATGATAGTGAGAAATCTGAAACCAAGTGTGGAAAGAGAAGGAAAGTAGCCTGAGGATCCCATAAGTATCACTTTTGACATTTCCATCTCAGATGTGCAATTTTCACTTCCTATGCTTTTTTTCCAAGTTTCCCAAAGCAGAAGGAAACATTAGTTTTTACAAGCTGGGGATAACAAATCAGTGTTTCGGCACACAGGGCAAGTGATCACAATTGTAATTCCCACTCTCACAGAGGGCAAGATCACTCACTTCAGAAAAGAATCACAGAATCACAGAATGAGAGGTTTGAAGGGACCTCAAGGATCATCTGGTCCAACCTTTCAGGTGATCTATAGTTTCAATGAGATGGCCCAGCACCCTATCAAGCTGAGCCTTTAAAGCATCTGGTGTAGAAGAATCCACCACTTCCCTGGGGAGATTTTTCTGATTTTAACTGTTCTCATGGTGAACAATTTTCTTCTGCAATCCAGTCAGTGTCCCCAGGAGCAACTGGTACTCCTTACCCCTTGTCTTTTCCACATGACCCCATATGCAAAGGGAGTCCCCGTCCTCTTGGTGGACACCCTTTATGTACTGGTACATAGCAACAAGGTCTCCTCTAAGCCTTCTCCTGTCAAGGCTGAACAAATCCGGTTCTATAATCCTTACTCCATACTGAAGGTTTTCTGGTCCCCCAATCATCTTAGTAGCCCTTCTCTGGCCGCTCTTCAGCCTGTCCGTGTAGTTTTTGTATAGCAGGGGATGAAAGCTGGACACAATATCAGAATATCAAAGTATCAAGATAGGAAGCTGCGTTCTGCATCGCAGACTTCATCCTGTAAAACCAAACAACGCTGTGGATAAACACCTTTACACATGAAACCACGTTCTGAGATGTTGGAGATCATCCATATTCCCCCTCCCTCTGCTGAGGGAGGAGCACACATGTATGGTGCAATGCAAAGTACACATCTTCAGCCATCCTAGTAGATTTAACATGATATGTTAAATCTCATTTAACATGAGACCACTGGTGTCCCATCAGCTCAAGCACTTCCACCTGGACAGCTTTTCTTTTCCACTCCAGTTGGCAAGGCAGAGCATCCTGCCAAGCCTTCACCCTCCTTCACCCATGCCCAGTGATTTCGCAGCGAGACAGCAATTACTCAGACTGGCATGTGGTCAGGTCATGTGTCAAATACATTTATCTCATTTACAAGCAGAAGATTGCCCAATGAATAATTCAGAAAGAAATAATCACCTTCATGGTCCGTTTTTCCCACCCAAGGCTTTGTCTCTAACAAGCACCCACTGAACCCAGTGAGATGTGTTGACTACAGAATTACCTGTTTGAAACTCCCTGGTGTACCCTGCATGCAGACCTCACTCAGTGATTTCTATCTCCTGCTAAAGGCAAAAAGCAACCTATTGGCCCAATCCTCAATGAAATCACATGAGATTTTTCCATCAATTCAAGATGAAACTGGACTGGATCTAATAAGCTGAGCCTGTGATGTCCATCATTCACAGGCTCTCATCATCACAAGTTAAATCACGAGCTTTTGGAAAGCTACTCATTATTTTCAACAGCCACAGGGCACTTCGATTGCCACAAAGCTTATAAAAACAGCAATAGCCACGATATAATATTGCCCAAGAAATCTAGGGCTAAGGGAAGTGAAGCAGATGTCAGCAATGTTTTCTTCATCCCTCCTCTCTTAAATGAAATTTGCCATACTTTGTAAACACGTAGTTAAGTCTGTTTTCTCCCAATTTGTGCACAAGTCTCTATTATGAATATATTAAGGCAGCACAGAGATGTATTTCTTACATCTGTATAACATCCCCTGGGTTACCTTACCTGGTGCAAAGGAAAGAGCTGAAGTTCTGGCAATTAGATTACACAAGAAAAAGATAATTTGTGTTAAATAGCAACTGCAATGAAGCATAAAAAGATAACATTCCCCTCCAAACTCAAGTCTCTCTGCTTGTTGAGAAAGGCCAGAAAGAACAGGGCAATTGTGATGATTATGATCTCAAATCCTCTTACATCTGAAGGAGGAAAGGTAGAGCAAAACTTAACTCCAGTTCTTCCTTACTGCATCAGCTAATCTAATTAATTAACTCCTCCTAAACTGTGCCTAAAACCCAGTAGTTTTAAACAGAGGAGGAATGTCAGTTTTGCCCCCAAAAGCTCCATTTTGTCTGTAATTACATCGCTGAAAATGAGGGCTCTGAATGGGGATATTTATAGTGCTTTTCTGTACAACCCTCAACTCCTTAGACACTTACAGTGAAGACCTTTATTTCTGTACAAGAAATTTGTCTTCCAACTACACCATTTCCTTGAACAGTTTACTGGCTGACCCTTTATTAGTGGAAAACTTCAGGATCTCTTAAAATTACGGGAACTATCTCATGGGGGCAAGTAGCCTTTGGGTTAGGTGCCTGTGAAAACTTTTTTCTCCTCCTGACATGGTCCACTTCCACAAACAACACGTTAATAAGCAACCCGTTAGTAGTAAAAAAATTAAATACTTTCAATTCTTCTCCCATCTCATCTTCTCAGTTGTCACATCACCTTGCCTCCCACCGCTGTGACAAACCACAGCCACCACTGACACACACGTATCATCCACAGCTGAAAGAGAAAGAGAAAATCTCTAACAAAACGTTCCTTTACACTAACTTCTCAAAACTTTACCTAGAATCATAGAATCACCAGGTTGGAAGAGACCCACTGGATCATCGAGTCCAACCATTCCTATCAAACACTAACCCATGTCCCTCAGGACCTCGTCCACCGACATCTTAAACCCCTCCAGGGAAGGTGAATCAACCACCTCCCTGGGCAGCCTGTTCCAATGCCCAATGACCCTTTCCGTGAAAAACTTCACAGATGGTCCTTTTGTTTCACAATAATATAGGATTTAAAAAATATTTAAATAAAAGCATTTTCATATTCTCAAATATTTTGGCCTTAATTGTGAGGCCATCTTGCAGCTCACGCCTTGAATTCATTGTGGTGCTTCCCCAAGGAGATTGGGCTGCCCAGTTTTTCTCCCAACCAGCAACTTTACAAATCGACAAATTATAAGAAGGGCTCCTGCTACAGAAGGAAGAATCAATAGCTGTCTACTTGGACGGCCTCAAAAAGTGCTTAACTTTTAATTGAACGGTGGGAAAGAAATTGGAAAGCGCAAGAGCTCAAAACAGCATGAAGCCTGCATAATTATCTTTCTCCTTGCAGTTCCTTAGGTAGGCTGGAGACTAATTAAACACATGTGCAGGCTAAAAAATGATTTGTAAAGATATATCTTATGTCAACGTGCAAGGGGACTTAACCAGGAGGAAAGTGCTAGCAAGGAACAGGAGCCTCTGCCAGCTGTCCTAGCTGTCTTGTGCTGTCTTTTTCACTAGGACCTTGGTTTTTAATTTCATCTATCCAGAGCAAAGATAAATTAGATTTCGCATCTGCTTTACAATGAGATGAAAAAAGTTCAGAACAACAAATAACTCGTGCCCCAGGCTTCAAAAGGAACATAAATGCACGTAGTTTTAAATCATTTTGGTTCAGGCTTAACACCCTGCACGTTATTTTTTTCATTATAAAGCTACCTACTCCAACATGACCCACTTACAATATAAAAGCAAATTAAAATAAGTATTTTTCTTCCTTCTATTGCAGAAAATCAAAACCAAGTACAGCCTTCACTCCTAAAATCCATTCATTAATATTTACCACGCTAACAAAAAGGTCTAAAACATCCATTAAAAACACATTTAGTTAAGTATTTCTTCAGCATACAATCAACACCTACCTCTTCTCCTTGCTTTCCAAAAGCAAGAAACAACTCAGCCTACTCACCGGGGCCTTAAATCAAGTCTCTTTTCACATCCAAAGTGAGAGCACCTGCTCAGGCTGGCTCTCAGCTGGCAGGATTGAATTCGAGCCCAGCAACCATTGCCCTAATAGGAGGCAATATTATTAACTTTAATTCATTCACATCAGCATTGATCAGAAGCAGTTACTGAGTACCAGGAAGACATCGGGATGTCAGTACATGGCATTCAAGGCCAGTGCAATTACCACAGAAACGAAGGATGCTGCGATCAGTCCAAACAAGCCTGTGTAATTATAATGGAAAATTCTGATCTTCTGTGGCTTCCATCCCTCGTGCACCATCTGAAGCCTCACGTTGTTCAAAGGGCTGTGGTTTCTCTGATTCTGGAGTCCAAAACCAAGCCTCAGCTGCTCCAAAAACTGTAGCTGGTGAGAACATTAAGGTGATGACAGCAATCTTCAAATGGTATTTCCCACCAGTGAACCACTGTAAGGAGAAAGGAGAATATGCGGCTCATGAACGGTGCTGCTGCAGGCGTTCAAACCCCTGTGCAAATTAAAATGAAATTTTAAGTACATTATGGCACTGCATGGATCTGGCAGAGTAGTTCAGTGCCACTTTGGGATCCCAAGAGGGCCCAGTCTCTCCAATAAAGCGTTAGGTTTAGGTATCTGAAAGCCTAACATCCTACATGTCTCCCTGAAAACCCATTTGGTGTGAAAAAGGCTGTGGTAGAAGTTGGGAGGGGAGCAGTTTTCCAAGATGAATGATCCTTTCTCATCTTTACCAACCCCATCAACATTTTTAAACCTCCCATGTAAGTAAATGCATTGCTATATTCTATCTACAGCTTCAGCTCCATTTTCCCAGCTACTTTCCTGCTGCCAGACATCCCTTTTATACTTCAACGCCTGGGAAGCACAGGATGGGTTGGGGGGACACAGCAGATGACTGATCTCTTTTGCTGTCACTCAAGTGCCCTCTGGATGAAGTCCCTTTCATTAACATCACTGCCTCCCTGGGGATTTGCACCACCTCAGAGCAAACCTTCTGTCCCTAGACTCCATCTGTCCTCTTTCCAAAATATCAAAAGCAGGAGACAAAAAGGCTGGTCCCTCATGAGTGCCCTCGCTACGGCAGGTATCACACTCGGGTTCAGCTCGGTGAACACCAGCTGGCCACATGTGGCTGCCTGGGGCCACTTCATAGAATCAGAGATTCATAGAACCATAGACTCATAGAATAGTTTGGGTTTGAAAGGACCTTAAAGCTGATCTAGTTCCAGCCTCCCTGCCATGGGCAGCGACACCTCCTGCCCAATCAGGCTGCTCCATCCAACCTGGCCTTGAACACTTCCAAGGAGGGGGTATCAACAACTTCCCTGCGTAACCTGTGCCAGTGCCTCATCACC
>WAAB01008354.1:17310-42021 GCA_013389865.1 Piaya cayana
AACGGTTGGACTCAATGATCTGGTGGGTCTCTTACAACCTGGTTGGTCTTTGATTCTAGGATTCTATGATCTCCTTGATGCGTTGTGCACAGCTACTGGAGTAAAATACAACCAACTTCTGAAATGATCCTGCTATTTCTTATGTATGTCATCAAAAGTCACTTGGAAATAACAGAAGCTCGGGGCTTGCCTTTCCTCCTTCATCCTGATCAATACTCAGAGCTGGTGTGAGTGGGGCCCAGCTATGGTGCATTAGCATGATACCATGTAAGAACAACACCTGATGAGCATTTAAACTGTAATACAAGGTGTATTTAAGCAGGGGTGATGCTTGTGGTCAGGATTTAGGGAAGAAAGCAGTAGATGCGTTGTTGAAAGACTTATTTATGGGAAGAAACTTCCCGGGTAGGTTGGTCATGGTGGGGCTCTCTGGTATGCTGGAGTGCTTGAGCCCAGCCTCTCTATTGCTCAATTTGGGCTCAACTCTCTTTTGTGCTTCTTAGTGTTGGTTAATTGGGAGGAGCAATGTTTTTTCCTTTTATTTCAACAATGCTCAGTCCTTCTCAATTCAAAAGAGAGGACCTCAAAAGAAAAAAAGTGATAACTTTTTGAGCTGTTTTCTAGCCTGGTATTTATATTGCAACACCATCTGTCTCTTACAACATGTTTGTTCTACGTATGTGCCACCAAGAGCTGTTTGCTTCGTGGATGGATGCAGCCAGGCCAGTGGGGTCATGGTGCTGTTTCCCCCCGAGTTGTCTCTTTGTGATTAGCTCTGATTTTCTCCTTGTAGAAGACTCACATGTTTCTCTTGTAAAGGAGTGTGATGTCTCTTGTGGTGATACTTGCTTGTCCTAGGGGAAACATTTGTAGTGTCTCACTTTATGCTCTGGGTATGGAGCGCACTGAGCTCCTTGGTAAGTAGTAGGGAGGAGGATGAACGGTTTTGTGAGCCAGTAAGGTGGGTGCTGGTGCTCTGGGGGATCCTTGAGGCTTGGACTGCTCTGCCACCACTCAGCAATGAGGATCTTAGCTAACAAGTTACCAGCTTGACCCAAGTTCTTTAGGGGCAGAAGGGGCTTGGACAACTCCCAGGAACCTGCAGTGCAGGAGGTCCCACCTGTGACCCTTTAGCTACAGGAGACAAAGGTCTTAATGAAAAAGCTGCTTTGAGAGAGATGCAGTTCTTTCAACACAATAACGAAATAAAATCCTGCTGTCTCTAAATGGAAGGGAAGAAAGCATGAAGAGTGATGTTCTTGTGCCCTAGGTCAGAGTATTCAGCCCTACCTGCGTGCCAGGGTGCTAAAAGCAGTGGTGCATCAGCAAAGTGGAGAGAATGTAGTGTTGGACTCAAGCTGGCTGCTCTGATCTGGATATCTCCAGGGATTTGGGACTGCCTACACCTTCTAACTTAACTAACATTTAAGGGAGAGCAGGGGAAAATATTTGGAAGCAATGATATAATCCTACATTTTTTTTTCCAATGCATGAGGTAATGAACATTTTTAGTGCTCAAAGGTGCTGTGAGAAGCTGCAGGGCATGTGTGAATGCCAATGTTTTATGGAAGGGGTGGTTTTACTGCCAGCAGACTTGGAAAAAAGAAATCTTGCACTTTATATTAATAAGACTGGATGTTATTGTGTGTCAGAAGTTATTGTGATTTATAAAGTACTTTTTACTTGGTGTGTAATGAAAACACTTGGCGCTCGGTTCTAGTCACTAAGGGGAGATGATCGTAGCTTTATCTGCAATAGCCAACTTGACCTGGAACCTTCTATCATTTTTAATGATGTTTTAGTGCTGCCTCTTGCTTCCACCTGAGCTTAGGGTAACCTCAGCTTTCTGAATGTGAATAAATAATAGGATCCTTCTTGTAAAAGAAGGAATTTAAGAGGAAAAAAAAGGAAGACAACTGCACTGCTTGGTATTAATGCCCCAAACAGCCCTGTTCCTGGGGGCAGGTCCTCAGGGTGCAACACTGCAGAGCTGGTTCTTCAGAAACACACTCTGCTCGCTGTTCCCTAAGCCTCCAATTCAGGGCTAATATTCATCTGTTGAGAATTTGACACATTGAAGATGCCAAAAATATAACAGGGAGAAAGGGGTGGAGATGGGTGTAAGTAGATGGATGGGTCCAGAGCCAAATAATTGTTCCCAAGGGTGCTGCTTTGAGAACTCACCCTGTGTTTAACAGCAGAAGTGTTACTTGCAAAATAGCTAAGAGGGGACAAAGTTCCCTTTCATAAGGGGACTACTTAGAACCACACTGGAATTTGTTTTAGCCCAAAAAGTGTGTGCATGGATACATTAATTTTAAAAAGCAAGAGAGATGAAGTGTACAGGGCTACCTTGCTGCTACCCTGCTCAGCTTTTCTTTAAATGGTTAGATATGGATATAACCTGATAACTGGGGATCACTAGCCCTGTGAAGGTAGGGCTGGCTCTTAAGTTATTTATAGAATGCCAGATTGGAAGAGATGTCAAGGATCAAGTGGTCTAGTCTTTATAGCTGATCTATAGTTTAAATGACATTGCCCAGCTCCCATTCTAGCTGAGCCTTATAAGTGTCCTGTGCAGAGGAATCTATCACTTCATGCCTTCCCTTCTTGAGTCCTATTGCCTTCCCATATAGCAACAGGCTGAGAGAGTTGAGGTTTTTCAGCCTGGAGAAGAAAAGGCTCTGAGGAGACCTCATAGTGACCTCCCAGTACCTGAAGTGGCTACAGGAAAGCTGGGGATGGACTGTTCACAAAGGCTTGTGGTGATAGGGTGAGGGGCAATGGGGATAAACTGGAGAGGGGCAGATTTAGGCTAGACTGAAGGAGGAATTTTTTCATCATGAGGCCCTGGTGCAGGTTGCTCAGAGAAGCTGTGGCTGCCCCATCCCTGGATATATTCAAAGCCAAGTTGGAAGGGGCTTGGAGCCCCTGGTCCAGTGGGAGGTGTCCCTGCTCATTACAGGGAGTGGACCTAGATGATTTTTGAGGTCACTTCTGCCCCAAACTTTTCTATGAATATAACCCAGTATTAAACTTTATCCCTGTGCATCATCTTTGCAACATGAGCTGTTTTAGTGTATGATATCCCTAGGGTTAGAGTAGATGAGAATTACTGGGAAGGCAAATATCTCCACAAACTCCTTGTGTGGAGACAGCTGCAGCCTGAGCAAAAGCTCAGTACGTGCTAATGCTGCACTGGCTCCATCTCTCTGCAGGAAAAGTTTTATTTAACAAAGAATCAGAAGAAGCTAATGTATCCTGCTGGTCTAAATGCAATAAAGCTGCTTCATCACCCTGGGAGTAGCTGTAAAGCTGGACACAGAGATTGTCTTCTCCCCCAGAGCTGCACTTCTTCACTGCGTGTGCCTGCAGGTACAAGGAACCCTTTCCTTCCCTGTCCTGTCTGCAAAATCCTGTCCCTCCTGGCAGGGAGCCTGCAAAAAGCATTGTTCTTGGGCTGCTTGTAAGCTGCCTACTGGCAACAAGTGGGATGTAACTTACTTCCAGGGGCAAGGAAAATCTTCCCACCTGGGGGGCTGAAAATATTATTCATGTGGTTGCTTTTGGCAGTGAAGAGGAGTTACGTCACCTGATCTGCTTTGCACCTCTTGTCTTGTCCCTGAGCAAGAAGGGCCCCATCCAGCCTCCCACTGCATGGAAAAAGCTCCCATCAGCTTCTTGCTGGATTTCCACACCTACAAAACCCCATGAGCTCTTTCGCTGGCAGCCGGGAGAGAGGTTGGGGCCAAACTGAGAAGCTGGAAACACCTGGGTGAAGGAAATTGCTGCTAGAAATATTGTCCTTGTGCTTGGCAATCCAGTCTTCCAGGATGTGCTTATTTTATAATGAAATGCAAGACCAGGTCCAAGGCAGAAATATGACATAAAAGGAGAATAAAACTAAAATACTCTTAAGTTTAGGTGATGAATGCTGTCATCCTTTGAGACACAGCAGGAAAAGGGCAAGGGATAGTCTTCTATAGATCTCTGAGCAGCCACAAGAGCTGAGTACACGGGATGGTGCAGTTAGCTTAGAGCATGGTGAGTGTTTTACAGGCAGCCCCAGTCTGAAAAGTTGGTGGAGAATGACCACAGATGCTTATAGGAGACTTAATTGTCCTTGCCAGCAAGGCTCATTATCCATACATAAACATATGTGCTGCTTCTTAACAGCACGGTGCATCTTTCTTTTTTTTTTTTTCTCCAAGAGAATATTTTAAATCTGAACTGCTTGAGTGTCAAATTAGTTGAGTCTGGCTTGGTTTTAATTACCCCAGCCTTTGGATTGTGCAGGAGGATGAGGCATGTGCTGCTCTTGGAAGCAGAAGGAGATGGGTTTGCAGAATTACTACCTGTAAAACATTGCTCCATCTTTCAGCATTGCCACTGGAGCAGTGTCAGAGGTCAGTAATGAGTCTCAGTGCCTGTTTCAGTGGGGTTTTGCTGGGGGCCTCAGCCAGGGTTATCTTTTGAAGAGATTTCTGCTTCATTGATTGAAACTGCGAAGTGAGAGCTGCCCCTTGGATCTGTTGCCCTGCACCTCCTGGGGTCTCTTATACCAGAGCAGGCAGGTGGAAAATGCAGCCACGTCAGACTAATAACTTCTTAAATTCTCCTCCTGCGTTGGTGCAGAGCTGGGCCCCAGGGAAACAGGCAATTTCCTGCGGGCTTTTAACAAGGTGTGGCAGGAAAGTAGGGAGAGGGCACCAGCTCTGGAGGCAAAATTGCCAGCAAAGGGCTTTTCTGTCCTCAGGTTCCATTTATAACCCCCTCGCTGATGATGAAGATGAGGCCCAGGGACTTCAACCCGTAAATGATATTGGGAGTGGGCTCAACGAGCAGCCTTCTAGGCATGAATGGAAGAATAGTGGGTTGGGTATGGGATGAGAGGAGGGAGTATCCTGACAGGTGGAGCAGGTTGGGTGAAAGGAGGGAGGGGATGCTTTTCCTCAGTATCAGTGTTAAACAGGAGAACAGTTCACATCTCTTCCATTTGGCCAGATCTTTCAAAAAAAAAAAAAGTGTACTGTGGCAGTAGTCAACCTGCTGGATGTTTTAGTGGGTGTAGCTTGTGGCTGCTGCTTACTACACATGTGATCTGTCACTTATGGCCTGGCTGGAGTCCTAATTTAGTTCTTCAGCCATGAGCAGAGCATAAATAAGGACAATAATATTCTTTGTCTGTGCCGGTCTGGATATTTTTCTTACCTTGCTTGCAGCAACACAACTTGTCCAGCTTTCTGCAACCAAGCACTTGGTTTTGTGCACCACAGGCCCCCATCTCAGCCCAGTTATTTTCTGGGTAGGAAAGCCTCAATCATGCGAACAAGGTCAGGGATCTTTTCCAGCCCCACACTGGGCTGATTGCCCTTTCTGAGGAGTTTGCTGGGAGCCTCTGAAATCGCTGGCGTCTCCCACTGTGTGTGGATCAAAGGGAGCAGCTTTCTGTGATGGAAGTTAATGCTATCAAGACATCAACAAATAAATTGAATTTCTGGCCCAGCAGTTGGAGACTGTGAATCAACACAGGGTGGGTGACAGCCAGGTGCTGTTGTTATTATTTGGGAAAATATCATATCTGAGACGTTATCCCCTGACCCTCTTCTCCCAGGGGCCAGACACAAAAAGTCTTTGCCTTCAACATCTTTCTGCCTCAACAGAGCTGCATGAGGAGGAAGGGAATTGTTCCAGGTTACAGACTTGAGGTAGAGCTAATAACAGATGTGGGCTTTGCCCTTTGTGTGTGCAAGCTCTGCTAGGACAAATTCTTCCAACAGGAATGGGCTGGCAGCTCCTGTGTCGTCCATGCAGGGTAAGGAAACTTTGTGAAAATAATCAGTTTTTCTTTTCACCTTTTCTTGCTCACTTCCATGTTTCCCTGAAAATACTCAAGCTGTAGTGTTTGTGGCATAGGCTCTCTCGAAGTCTCATCCTGCTGAACACATCTCACATCAGCTGCTTTCTCTGCTCTCCTTCAATCCTTCCTAGGAAACCTCTGCACCTCCTCCAGGTGTGCTGCCTGAAAGGGCTTTGCCTGTATGTTGCATATAAATTTGCTGCCATCGAGGTTTTCTTTCTTTTCCCTTAGCTGAATTATTGTTACATCAATTTAGTAAGAGAAGAGTCTTGACAGTGTTGGCTTCTGTGCTCGGGGAGACAGCTTGCTGCTTCTTCTAAGCTTTTCCTAAGAAGTGCACGTTGCAGAAGGAAAACTGGTGTAACTGTGTCTGGCAGCTGCCTGCTTGGCTCCTCCTTGCTGCACTTGGGATGCTCGGATGCTGTTTCAGGACGCACCAACGTTGTGTTGCCGTGAGCCTGCAAAGAAAGGCTGCTCTGCGTGGGTGACTGTTTTCTTTCCTTTCTTTTTTTTCCCTCTCCCCTACCCCAGCCAGAGCCTTGGCATGACTTCTGGATCTCCTACATTGCCATCTGACTGTATTGAGTTCCTCTCACAGTGCTTGGCACTTGCAGAAGGGCATCTCAGGCCTTTCTGCTGGTGGGGAACCAGCTGCACCGTGTGAAGGATGTGGTGCAGCAGTATGTGGCCAGCACTGTGTTCACACACCATATTCCTCCTGGGACTTTGTGCCTCACTGCCCTAAAGAGATCTCCTCTGCAGAGGAGACAGCAGGGAAAGGAAAGGCAAAACTCAGGCTTCTGCAATATGTACTGTGCATGACCTGCCTTGCTTTCAGTGGTTTAGGGGGATATCAGCTTTGTTTTACCTCTTGCTTGTTTTGGAGAGCAGGCAGAGGTCCTTCCTTGTGTGACATATAATCACAGAATAGCTTGTTTTGGAAGGGACCCTGAAGATCACCCAGTTCCAACCCCTGTGGTAGTTGGGGACACCTCCCACTGGATCAGGCTGCCCAAAGCCCCATCCAACCTGGCATCGAACCCCTCCAGATTGGATACATCACATGCATCACTTCCCTTCCTCCCTTAAAGATATTACTTTAAAAACCAATTTTTCTTTCAGCTAATAGCAGAAGGCAGATCTCATTACTGACATGTAGTTGTGTGTTAACTGTATGCATGGGTGCTCTGACTTTGCTCCGAGGGCTGTGATAATCCCCAGATATGCTACCGAAGCCAGCCTGGTTTTCCTGTCCCCTTTCCTGCGAGCAGGTTGTGGCAGCCTGAAGTCTGGGTGCACTCTGGGAGGGGCTATCAGCATATTTAAATATTTCTCCTAATTGCTTGTAAAGGGTTCGGCAGAGATATAGTTTTACCTCCTGAATTAAGGCTGGGGTGAGGATGCATGTGAGGTGTAAAGCCCTGGTTGAGGGACCTTGCAAGCTTGGAGGAGGTTGATTGCATTTATTCCTCAAATATCCTTGGTCTATGGACCCAGCCGTTAAAAAAGAGTGGTAAAGGTATCCTCTTCTCCATGAGTGAGGCTAAGACAGGTCTTAGTAGACGGTCTCTTATAGCTGGATGTTTTTTTATTTTGGAAGACGCAATCCCAACTCTCTTAAAGCATCAGGACTTCAAGTATTTTCTGCTCCTGGGCAGAAGCAGCTTCCTGCTCAGGGCAGAGCCTGTTCCTGCCTGAGCCTGGAGTGCCTGGGGTGGTGAATGGAGATACGGAGCTTCACCAGGTGCCTTTGGGGAAAACATTGCCAGGCTTGGGAGCTGCCAAGCCTTCCCTGTGGGCAGACTGGAGGTGAAAAACAAGCCAGTGTGTTCCACGCTGAACATGCCCACGTCTTGTCACACAAATGTGCAGCATGGATGAAAACAAAAAACAAGCCACAGATGGACACTGGCAACCTGTCGCTAAGCACAAGCCTCTAAATGCAAAATAAACATAATGCAGCAGCTCGCGTCTTCTGAATGGGATCTGCTGAATTTCCATTGTGGGTTCTGTGGTCTTCCGATGGTTGTTCACAACCAGGATTTCAGCTCAAAATTCAGGATTTGAACTCAAATTTTATCAGCATGTCAGATTCCTGAATGTGTCATAAATTCTTGTACTGGTTATTGGTGCTGTATGGGAGTGCCTGAGGCAGAATCACAGAATGGTTTGGGTCAGAAGAGGCCTTAAAGATCATCCAGTCCCACCCCTGCCATGGGCAGGGACACCTCCCACTGGATCAGGGGCTCCGAGCCCCATCCAACCTGGCCTTGAACCCCTCCAGGGATGGGGCAGCCACAACTTCCCTGGGCAACCTGTGCCAGGGCCTCCCCACCCTCAACATGAAGAATTTCTTCCTAAAGTCTAATCTAAATATTCTCCTTCCAATTCAAAGCTGCTTTTTCTCATCCTATCACTCCATGCCTTTGTCAACAGTCCCTCCTGAGCTTGTAGGTCCCTCTTCAGGTACTGGAAATGTCACTCTAAGGTCTCTCCAAAGCCTGGTGAGATATAAGGCCCTGGGGATTTGCTGCATGCTTGGCCAGAAGAGACTCTTGAAGATGTCTTGATCTGTCTTTAGCCTTAAAGATGCTGCTTATGTCATTCCTGAGAAGTTTCTCTAATAATAGACTCCACAACCTCCATGGACAAACCATCTTTTTGCCAAGTGTCTGTCACCCTGCTACTAGTGTTCTTCCTCACTTCTCTTCCTACTTTTCCTTTGCTGCAGGTGGCATCTCCAGTTTGCCCTGCCTTGTGCTGAACAAGCCCAGGAGAGGAGGCAGCCTTCACCAGGAGGTCATGGCAAACAGCTACAGGAACCCATGCAAGCGTGGTTCTTGGTATGTATAAAACTTAACCTGGCTAAGCAGGGTTATTTCTGGAGGGTAGGAGCGGAGGGCAACCCTGGGAGGCAGTGGTGAAGTCTTCTCTGGAGCTGCGGCTCCTCTGGGCTGGCTCCCAAGCAGAACGTTTTTCTGGAGCCACTTAAGAGGCTTTAATTCGAGCTGCTCACTGCTGCCAAGGCTTTCTTCTCCTACCCAAGGAGATAAGAGCAGCTGCGCTTGGCCACACTTAAGCTCCCTTTTGCCTGGTGTTTTATTTTGAGATCAGAGGTGGCTGTGAGGAGGGGAAGACACAAGTTTTCCCTTGCCTGACCCCTCCTTGCCAGCAGCACAATGCGTCTGTGGCTCCTGGAGCGCCAAACCCCCCTGTGCCCACTGCTCCCTGGAAGGAGCTCCTAAACATGGATGGGGGAATTGAGAGCCAAATGGTGGGGGAAAGGTTCTTGTTGACTGCAGTGGAGTCCTTGCAAAGTTCACGGAGCTTAGAGCAAATAATTGTGGGGTGTGTGTCTCTGTGTGCTCAGTGTGATTAACTGAAGTGAAATGCATGTATTTCCAATCTTACACGCTATGGTTGAGATAGAAATGAAGATGATGGTCAAATTGAATTATTTCTTTATTAGCAAGGCTCAGGGACGTCTCCACAGCTATGCAATTGATTTTAATTGCACTTAGGAGCGAGTCTTATCAGGGTTTCAAGTGAGATGCTGCATCTCTATCCCATGGGGAAGAACATAACTCTTAGTGTATAGGAAGGTATGTGGAGAGGGAAGATTAGGTGACCCTTTTGCTTTTTGTGTTTGAAGATTTTTCAAGCTGTGGAAAATAGAGAAGCTTTTCCTTCTAATGTCCCTTTTCAAGGATGGACTGGAGGAGGGGTCTCTGCACAGCAAAACAGCTCACTTTTACACTTGGGTTTATGCAAAGAGACTGAAAACACAGTTTCCACTCTACTGCCACCAAGATTTTCTCCAGAGCTCCAATGACACCAGTGGTGCCCCAGCGGGATGCAAGGACCTCATAGCTGCTCACACTTCACCTCGCTTGGACCAGTTGGGTTTGTGACACTGTCTCTGCTCCCTTAGGCGGTGTGTAGCCTCCAGGTATGCTGAGGAGTCCCTTGAGTACATTAATATGCACACAGAGAGCGAGTTATGGTGCAGGAGGGAGGAGAGGCCATGGAAGAACTTCATTTGGTTGTTCTCTCTACCATGAAGTTGCTGAAAAACCTGGACCAAGCCAGCAGCAGCCTGATGGCTTTCCCTGCTCTTGAAAGGTGTGTTGCTTCAGGGTCCCCGCAGCATCAGGTAGGGATGCTCCAAGATCTTCCTTAGGGAAGCGTTATTTGTGGATAAGGAGGTGGAGGAGATGCATGTGTGAGTGTAACACAAACACAGATGGTGTCAGAGAATGCTGAAATGGACAAGTCTGGCAAAGCAAGGCGAGTCCTGTGCTTCTCTTTGTCACACGAGTCCAACCTTTGGGTGACACAGTTGTTACCTGCAGAATAATTTAACTTAAGATGTTTTTAGAAGGATTAAGTGCTAAAGCACAATTACAAAGTCAAGTCTAACCATTATTGTGGTGGGGAAAACTTTGATGCTGTCTTAGCTTTCATTTGCTGATGAAATACCATCTAGGAACAAACCAACCAAAAAACCCTCTCTAACTATGTTACACTTTAATTGCAGCCTGGCTTTAGATCAGATGTGTATTTGGGGGGTGGAGGGGAAGAGGAGGGCAGAGAGAAATGTGGCTTTGTTTGTGTTCTGTGTTACGTTATTATTCAGTAAGCCCTAAACCATGAAAGCTCCTATGGGAAGATTCATTATTGCATTAAGAATGAGACAGGGAGGGGATGCCTTGCTATCAGTCACAGACAATATGTTGCTGATTCCCTTTCTTTGGGTTGGTCCCCCCTCCCCTTTGGGGGCTGCGTGCTCTAGAGAAACAGTTGAAGACACAGNACTTAAGCTCCCTTTTGCCTGGTGTTTTATTTTGAGATCAGAGGTGGCTGTGAGGAGGGGAAGACACAAGTTTTCCCTTGCCTGACCCCTCCTTGCCAGCAGCACAATGCGTCTGTGGCTCCTGGAGCGCCAAACCCCCCTGTGCCCACTGCTCCCTGGAAGGAGCTCCTAAACATGGATGGGGGAATTGAGAGCCAAATGGTGGGGGAAAGGTTCTTGTTGACTGCAGTGGAGTCCTTGCAAAGTTCACGGAGCTTAGAGCAAATAATTGTGGGGTGTGTGTCTGTGTGTGCTCAGCGTGATTAACTGAAGTGAAATGCATGTATTTCCAATCTTACACGCTATGGTTGAGATAGAAATGAAGATGATGGTCAAATTGAATTATTTCTTTATTAGCAAGGCTCAGGGATGTCTCCACAGCTATGCGATTGATTTTAATTGCGCTTAGGAGCGAGTCTTATCAGGGCTCCAAGTGAGATGCTGCATCTCTATCCCATGGGGAAGAACATAACTCTTAGTGTATAGGAAGGTATGTGGAGAGGGAAGATTAGGTGACCCTTTTGCTTTTTGTGTTTGAAGATTTTTCAAGCTGTGGAAAATAGAGAAGCTTTTCCTTCTAATGTCCCTTTTCATGGATGGACTGGAGGAGGGGTCTCTGCACAGCAAAACAGAGCTCACTTTTACACTTGGGTTTATGCAAAGAGACTGAAAACACAGTTTCCACTCTACTGCCACCAAGATTTTCTCCAGAGCTCCAATGACACCAGTGGTGCCCCAGCGGGATGCAAGGACCTCATAGCTGCTCACACTTCACCTCGCTTGGACCAGTTGGGTTTGTGACACTGTCTCTGCTCCCTTAGGCGGTGTGTAGCCTCCAGGTATGCTGAGGAGTCCCTTGAGTACATTAATATGCACACAGAGAGCGAGTTATGGTGCAGGAAGGAGGAGAGGCCATAGAAGAACTTCATTTGGTTGTTCTCTCTACCATGAAGTTGCTGAAAAACCTGGACCAAGCCAGCAGCAGGTCGGTGGCTTTCTCTGCTCTTGAAAGGTGCGTCGCTTCAGGGTCCCCGCAGCATCAGGTGGGGATGTTCCGAGATCTTCCTTAAGGAAGTGTTATTTGTGGATAAGGAGGTGGAGGAGATGCATGTGTGAGTGTAACACAAACACAGACGGTGTCAGAGAATGCTGAAATGGACAAGTCTGGCAAAGCAAGGCGAGTCCTGTGCTTCTCTTTGTCACACGAGTCCAACCTTTGTGTGACACAGTTGTCACCTGCAGAATAATTTAACTTAAGATGTTTTTAGAAGGATTAAGTGCTAAAGCACAATTACAAAGTCAAGTCTAACCATTATTGTGGTGGGGAAAACTTTGATGCTGTCTTAGCTTTCATTTGCTGATGAAATACCATCTAGGAACAAACCAACCAAAAAACCCTCTCTAACTATGTTACACTTTAATTGCAGCCTGGCTTTAGATCAGATGTGTATTTGGGGGGTGGAGGGGAAGAGGAGGGCAGAGAGAAATGTGGCTTTGTTTGTGTTCTGTGTTACGTTATTATTCAGTAAGCCCTAAACCATGAAAGCTCCTATGGGAAGATTCATTATTGCATTAAGAATGAGACAGGGAGGGGATGCCTTGCTATCAGTCACAGACAATATGTTGAATTGCAGCCTGGCTTTAGATCAGATGTGTATTTGGGGGGTGGAGGGGAAGAGGAGGGCAGAGAGAAATGTGGCTTTGTTTGTGTTCTGTGTTACGTTATTATTCAGTAAGCCCTAAACCATGAAAGCTCCTATGGGAAGATTCATTATTGCATTTTAAATGAGACAGGGAGGGGATGCCTTGCTATCAGTCACAGACAATATGTTGCTGATTCCCTTTCTTTGGGTTGGTCCCCCCTCCCCTTTGGGGGCTGCGTGCTCTAGAGAAACAGTTGAAGACACAGTTGGATGGCAGAAAGTGGTAACTGCAGTGCAAAGTGCTGTTTCAGCAGGTTGGAGATTTCTAATGGCTCCCATCTAAATTCAATCACCTCTTTGGCTTGATAGGAATCACCAGTGAGAGATGCTGTGGTGTCCAGCATCCCCCTCAAGGGCATCTCCTCTTTCCCCCATGGAACTGAGTTCTCTACAGAGTAGTTAAGATCATCCAGTCCAGCTGCCAGCCCAACACCACTGTGCCTACAAACCTTGTCCCAAAGTGCCACATCCACATGTTTTTTGAACCCTCTCTAGGGAAGCAGCTTCCACCAGTGATCTGAGCAGCCTCTGCCAATGGTTCATCACTCTTTTGGTTAAGAATTTTTTCCTAATATCCAATGTAACCTCACCCACTGCCCCCCTAGTGTAATTTGAGGCCATTTCCTCCTGTTTTGTCACTTATCTCTGAGGAGAAGAGACCAGCACCCACCTCTCCACAACCTCCTTTCAGGGAGCTGAAGAGAGGGATGAAGTCTCCCCTCAGCCACCTCTTCTCCCAGCTAAACAGTTCCCTCAGCTGCTCCTTATACCCCTTATTCTCCAGCTCCGTTCCCCTCTGGATGCGCTCCAGCAGCTTAATGCCCTTCTTGAACTGAGAGACCCATCTGCCCTGGACATCTCCACCCTCTCCATCTGATGCTTTCTCCTTCTGACAGCTCGTCTTGCTTTCTCCAGGGAGGTGGGTGATGGGGAGGATGATGGCCCTGCTCTACTACCTAAAGGACTTTCTTGGGAGAAGCATTAGTGGAGCATCCAGTTTTCCTTGTCACAAGTAATGAGGATGGGAAAGTATTTTCCTCTGCAAATTGCTGATTTATGGTGGTTCAGCTTGTGGGAGAACAATCTGAGCCAGCTATGGGGGGGAAAAAAAAAGGAGCTGAGTTTTTGGAAACTTCTCAACACCTGCCTTGTGACAGGAGGCAGGTTCCAGGCACATCGTATGGGACGCTCGTTAATGAACAGCCTGGCAAGGGGGGTGGGTTTGTAATAAGAAGTGTAGGCTATGTTCTCAACGTGATGATTTTTTTTTTTTTAATGTATTAAAGCCCATTTATTCTGCTTTGAAAACTGAAATCCATGCGACGGAGGCCCTGCCTGGATTGTTCTTTTGGTTACAAAACCCCGTTCTTCCTGCGAGGGGATTCCGCAGTTTCAAGACTGACTGGTTCCCTAATTTGTGTCTTTAAAAGAAAAAAAAAACCAACAAACCCAAAGATACATCACTTACGCGTTACATTTTATTGATGTTACTGTAAAATACATATTTGCTTGCATTCCTAATTGGGGAAGCACAGATGGCAGTGGCTTCTGCTGCAGCGATATGCTCTTTAAAATATCTGGTAGCATTACAACAAAGTAGAGTCATTAAAATGAATGTCTGCTGTGCCGAGAGGAGTTTTGTTCTGGGGAGCAAGGCTCCTGTTTTAAAGGAGGGCTTGTTTTAACCCTTCCCTGGGCTGGTGCTTGTTGTGGCAGGGTATATTCTGGAGTTCTCAGCACAGAAAGGACATGGAGCTGTTGGAGAAGGTCCAGAGGAGGCCACGGAGATGATCTGAGGGCTGGAGAACCTTCTGTCCAAGGACAGGCTGAGAGAGTTGGGGTTGCTCAGCCTGGAGAAGAGAAGGCTTTGGGGAGACCTTAGAGCAGCTTCCAGTGCTGAAAGGGGCTCCAGGAAAGCTGGAGAGGGGCTCTTGATGGAGTGCAGGGATAGGGTGGGGGGAATGGTTTTAAGCTGAAAGAGGGGAGATTGAGATGAGATCTTAGGAAGAAATGCTTTTGTGTGAAGATGGGGAGGCCCTGGCCCAGGTTGTCCAGAGCAGTGGTGGCTGCCCCATCCCTGGAGGGGTTCAAGGCCAGGTTGGATGGGGCTTGGAGCCCCTGATGCAGTGGGAGGTGTCCCTGCCTGTGGCAGGATGAGCTTTGAGGTCCCCTCTGACACAAACCATTCTGAGATTCTATAAATTCCAGCAAGGTTTGCCTGACTGTGGTGGTGCTGTAGCTGCTTATGGGCAAACTTGTCCTCTGTGCATGGAGTTGTTCATCCAGGGGTGATGTGCCTGCTAAGCCTGAAGCTGGTAGGACTCAGATAAATGTGTTTTGGCTTTGTGTTCTGTGTGTGCGATAACAGGGAAGCTAGGGAAGAGCGAACGTCTCCTTAAAGATGCATCGGTGCTCATGGTGTCTTGAGGTCCTCTAAAGGGTAGTGCTGCCTTGGAAGGAAATGTAAGAAAGCAAAAAAAAAAAAAAANAAAAAAAGGCAGAATTGGATGCAGGTCATTAATCTTCCTCAGAAGGCTGGTTTAATTCTTCCTTCTCATCCACATCAAGTTGTCACGACAACTGCGGAGCAAGTGAGCAGCGTTTTGCAGAGCACTCGCAATGTGTGGTGGCAGCAAGCGTGTGCTGGGACAGAGAGGGAAGCTTTTTAGTTATTTCTCCTTAGAAGTAGTTTTGTGAGGAAGCTGCCACCAGGTAGCTGGTGCTCCTTGAGGCGCATCACTTCCCCACTGCCCTTCCTGCCCCAGAGAACTCATTCCAACCAGTGTTTTACTACTGACATCTCAGCTTGGGGACACCTCTGCATGCGGCAGTACCCTTATACCTTCCCTTATTTAAGACTTAAAACAGCTCGTTAGGAGCTGGAGTTTCATTAACTTCATGTTTTGAGAGGCTCCACTCCAGCCATGTGTTCGTGTGCATACCTGGTGTTACTGGTCTTAGAATCATAGAATCACCAGGTTGGAAAAGACCCACCGGATCATCGAGTCCAACCATTCCTATCAAACACTAACCCATGTCCCTCAGCACCTCATCCACCTGTCCCTTAAACCCCTCCAGGGAAGGTGACTCAACCACCTCCCTGTGAAGTCCCCACCCCCGCCAGCTGAGGTGGTTTTGGTTTCCTTCCTGAACCTTCGCAGAGCCGTGCGGGATGGGGGGGACAGCAGAGCCCCCTCCCACAGCCAGGATGGCAACAGGCATGGTGAGACACTTTGGCCATCAGCTGCTGTGGTTTAACCAGACTGGGCTGACTGGGGAGGTCCCAGTTGAGTCAAGGTTAGCAAATAGGACGCTCATCTACGGGAAGGGCCAGAAGGACCATTTGGGGAGATCCAGCCCTGTCAGCCTGACTTGGGTGTAGGGGAAGGCTATTGAGTAGATGGCTTTGAGAGCCATCACAGACCACAAGCAGGATACCCAGGGGATTGAGCCCAGCCAGTATGAGTTTGTGTGACTAACCTGATCTCCTTCCATGAACGGTGACACACTTAAAGGATGAGGGAAAGGCTGTGGATGTTGTGTACCTAGACTTCAGTAAAGCTTTCAATGCTATTTCTACAACGTTCTCCTGGAAAAGCTGACAGCTTCTGGCTTGCACAGGCAGACCTCATCGCTCTCTGCAGCTCCATGAAAGGAGTTTGTAGCGTGGTGGGTGCTGGGCTCTTCCCCTGGTTAACAAGGGACAGGATGAGAGGAAATGGCCTCAAGTTGCAGCAGGGGAGAGTTAGGTTGGATATTAGGAATTATCACTTTATGTAAGGGGTTGTCAAGCACTGGAACAGGATGCTCAGGGCAGTGGTGGAGTCACCATCCCTGGAGGGATGTTAAAGACACGGATGTGGTGCTTAGGGACACAGTTTAGTGGTGGCTTGGCAGTGTGTAATTTATGGTTGGACTTGATGATCTTCAAGGTCTTTTCTGTAGTAACTGATTCTGTAGTTCTAATTAGATGCCCTAACTACCCCCCTCGCAGGGCTGTGCAGTCAGGAGGGTCTCCAGGTTGTTGTTTGCTGTGGAAATGAAAAAAAAAATGGTAAAAATGGTAAAAATCCAAGCGTGTGGTACAACAGGGAGCGTGATGGCCACGTGTGGAAGCATATGGCCCCTACCTGCCTGCTCACTCCCCTTTGCTGGAGTGGAAAAAGTTGCTCTAGGGTGGTGTAAAACAGCAATAAGGTCGGGTAGTGCCTTCTGCTGGCAAGGTTGCCTTTTGCTCAGTGGAAGCAGGATTGAATGAGCCACAGGGGGTGCCAGGGGTGTAAATAGGTCTCGGTGTCTTACACAAACAGTGTCTAATACAACTAATGAGTTGTTCCCCCTCCCCAACACACACTGTTTGTGAGTTGAGGCATGTGAAGATTTGGGAGAGAGGGAGAAAAGCAAGTGGGTGAAGCTGTTGGGAAGAGTTTCTCTTACAGCAGAAACACCTTCATGTGTGCAATGTCAAGAGGGTCACATTTCTAGTGCCCTGGACTGGTGAAGCTGGGCCAGCTGATGCCCTCTGAGCTTCCTACAAGCTGCGAGGGAAGAGGTGGCAGGGAAAATGATGATGCCTCTAGCTCCCTGCTCTCCCAGGCTGCATCACCTGTGGGATGGGGGCTTTAGGGGAGCGCTCCAGCATCGTTTGAGTGTTCACACAGAGCAGGGAAGCAGCTGTAGCTGCACACCCAGCGCTGGTTTTGTCTAAGGTATCGATACACCTCCAGCCAGGTGAGTGCAGGGGGGAAGGCAGGAGAGAGGGGGGCAAGGGACCTGCTGCGTGGTTGTGCCTGTTTCCAAACCCTTTGAAGTCAATAGAAAAATTTTCCTTGACTTTGATTCACTTTGGGTTGGATCTTTTAAGCTGTGTGAAAGACGTTTGTGTTATTAAACAGCAGCGGAACAGCACTGTTGGTTACATCTGCTTTTATTTTTTAATGGCAGTGGTAGGTTTAGCCTTGGGCTCTATCAGAGCCTCATAAATAACCCATGTCGAGTGTAACACACCTACTGAACAGCCACGGAAGACAGAGGACCTGGCTGTTTATCTCCCTGCATTTTTCAGTAACGAGCCACTTGTACGTTAGGAGGGGTAGATGTCCTCTAGCATTCATTAATAAAGCATCCTTAAACAGCCGGGCTTCTCCTTGATCAGGCAGGGCTAATGTGATAAATATCTTCTTTCCATACTCTCCTGACAAGCGAAAGACAGGAATGCAGTCTAACTTACAGCGGCGGTTGGGTGAGGATGTTACAGGACTCGTTTCTCGTGCGCATGTGTCCCTGCTCGCTGCTGGGAGAACCAAGCAAAGCAGGGAGACTTTCTGAAAAAAAAACATTCCCAGGACAGCACTGGAGTCGCTCCCTGTGTTATGGGGTTGTGTGAAAGCCCATGGGAAATCTGGATGGAAATCTTGCTGGGGGTGTTTAGCCTGGAGAAGAGGAGGCTGAGAGGAGACCTGATCACTCTCTACAAATACCTGAAAGGAGGTTGTGGAGAGGAGGGAGCTGGGTTCTTCTCCCAAGTGACAGGGGACAGGATGAGAGGTAATGGCCTCAAGCTCCACCAGGTGAGGTTTAGGCTGGACATTAGGAGAATATTTTTCACAGAAAGGGTCATTGGGCACTGGCAGAGGCTGCCCAGGGAGGTGGTTGATTCACCTTCCCTGGAGCTGTTTAAGGTGTGGGTGGACGAGGTGCTGAGGGACATGGTTTAGTGTTTGATAGGAATGGTTGGACTCTGTAATCCAGTGGGTCTCTTCCAANATTTTTCCCAGAAAGGGTCACTGGGCACTGTTAGAGGCTGCCCAGGGAGGGGGTTGAGTCACCTTCCCTGGAGGTATTTAAGGGATGGGTGGACAAGGTGCTGAGGGACATGGTTTAGTGTTTGATAGGAATGGTTGGACTCAATGATCCAGTGGGTCTCTTCCAACCTGCTGTTTATATGATTCTATGAAACACATATCCCAGTCCACACCAACACCACACAGGCACCAGCCATGCAGCTCTGACCCACAGCACCAGCACATCCCCCAGTGCTGCTTTAATTCAGGCAGTGCAGAAGCACCCTGAGACTCATTCTGGAGAAGGTCCTACGCTTGTAGGATCTTGTATTTAGTATCTTGCTGACCTGATGCGTGTTATTTACTTCTGCCTCTCAGCATGCAGGTGTCTTGTCCAAGTCCTCTGGTTTTTGGAGAAGTGAAGGGGACGGACTCGGCTGCCACAACTACTGTGTGTAGATGCTTTTGTTCTCCCTTTTATCCCCCCTCTCTCTTCCCACCTCTGCCACCTGCCAGTGACTAAGGACGGCTACTCCATTTCTCAGCAGCTTCAGGGATGAAATTGCTCAGAATGTCTTTCCTCCAATTTCTTTCTATTGATTTTATACTCGAGCAGAGCTAGGGCTTCCCTTTTAGGACACTGAAGATGTTTGGTGGGGAGCAGCCTCCCATGAGCTGTGTTTGCAGTTAAAACATTAGGATTACTGGGGATGCCTGGTCTGGATCAGCCTGAAATGCTGCTCCAAAGAGGGTTTGTTTCTATGCTATTTAACCCCTTAAAAGAACTAAAAATGAGGTCAACCACAAAAGGGAATTTAATAAATGCAGCTCTCACACAAAAATTTGCTTCTGCTCCCAAGTGCCTGATTCCTCTACTTTCTCTTGTTAAAGAGAAATACCCATGGGATGCCCACAGCTCAGGATGTTTCTGTTTCCAAAGCTTTTTAAGGACCTTATGTCCATGCAGTCTGCACTGTGCTGGAGAGAGGGGACAGAAGGGACCTGTGTCTGCAGCAGCAGCTCTTAGACTGGNATAAGGCTCTTCCCTTGCATTGGGAGGGCATCCACCCTATCCTCAGGGTGGCCAAGTTCACTGAGATGTGCAGTAANAGTCTGCACTGTGCTGGAGAGAGGGGACAGAAGGGACCTGTGTCTGCAGCAGCAGCTCTTAGACTGGGTAGGAGACCAGAGGAGAACCCTCCATCTCTCCAATTGAGTTAACTGCTTTCCTCCCCTCCCTGCCCTCTGATCTGGCAGGGAGCTGAGGTCCGTATGGCTCTTCTCTTGCGTTGGGAGAGCACCCACCCTATCCTCAGGGCAGGCAAGTTCACTGAGATGTGCAGTAAAACAGCATCTCTGGAGCAGTGAGGGTCTTCTAAAAGAGACTGAAAGGCAGGCACTTTGCTGCTTTATCCCCTGGCTTTGGTCTTTCAAAGGAATTTGAGTATACAGAAAGACTTTTACTCCAGGAGGCATCATGTTCTCAGAGGCCTCCTTTTCTCATGCTGTCTTTTTATCTTCCTGATCCCTCTCCCCCATCAGTCTTTCCTGAAACTGAAGCCACAAAAAAGACAGTTCAGGCATTCAGCCTGTGTTTTGCTCCATGGGACTTGGACATGGAAGTGACAATCCTGAAAAGACTGAAACCTTAGCAAGATGGTTCCCGTTGCTGCTGCAGGTTTGGGGTTTGCTTTTGCTAACCACAACGCGAGTGGAAACAGCCTCATAGGATACAGTTGCGCGGCGAGCTGGCAGGTGTTAAATAGCACACCCGGCGCTCCAGCACCCTCCACTCTGCAGCTTTGTGGTGGTTTCTGACTAATAGGCACCAGCTTCATTCTTGCCTTTGAGAGCCTTGGCAGGTACTCACTAACCCCCTGGGGCACCAGCCCTGCACAGTTAAAGCTTTAGTTAAACCCTCGGGGGTGTAGTCCCTACCACAAACCCAGGTATTAAACGTGGCTGCTCCATCAATATCTTAAAAGCAGCTTTCCACTCTCTTGCATGTGGGCAGAAGCCCCAAACACTCACAACATCTATATGAAGCCACCACTTTCATGTCGAGCAGTTTCCATACAAGACATGGAACTGAACTTTTATTTTGAGGTACCACACGTACCTGAGGTTGGGCTCTTCCAGGGCAGGGGGTGGCTGCTGCCATGAGATGGTTGCTTCCATTTTCAGAAAACAGATCTTGCTCAAAGAACAGTTAAATATCTCCCACCTCCCCTCAACCTCCTCTTTCCACCTCCACATCTGACTTGCTGCATTTCCAGCCCCAGCTGCTCCAGTGGGACATGTGGACATGTGCCAGTTGGGAAAGCCAAACCCGGACCTGCTTTGGTTTTACCATATAGGCTGTTGGCTTGAGCTCACACAAGATCCTGTGTCCGGGCTTTGCACATTCCTCACCCTGTGTGTGCAACACAGCTTAGTGCAAGGAGTTTGGCTACTGAGCCTTTCAAGATCAGGGATGCTCCAAGTTACCCTTCTAGCGTCTAGAAATAAATCATAGAATCACCAGGTTGGAAAAGACCCAGTGGATCATTGAGTCCAACCATGGAAACCCAAGAGCTAGGAACCTCCTGATTTTGCCAAATCTCACAGCATTTCTGCTTATGTATGGAGAGTGTTTTGAAAGTTTTGGGTTTTTTCCATGCTCTCATGCTTCTATCTGAGAGGCCAAGTGTGAAACCTGTGTGAAAAAGCACAAATCAGAGTGATAACAAGGACCAGGAGCACAAACTGAAGATGGATTTCTAGGTGGGTGAAGGGAGAACGGTCTCTTCCCCAGTCCTGGNTAAATGCAGCTCACACATAAAAATTTGCTTCTGCTCCCAAGTGCCTGATTCCTCTACTTTCTCTTGTTAAAGAGAAATACCCATGGGATGCCCACAGCTCAGGATGTTTCTGTTTCCAAAGCTTTTTAAGGACCTTACGTCCATGCAGTCTGCATGGAGAGAGGGGACAGAAGGGACCTGTGTCTGCAGCAGCAGCTCTTTGACTGGGTAGGGGATCAGAGGAGAACCCTCCATCTCTCCCATGAAGTTAACTGCTTTCCTCCCCTCCCTGCCCTCTGATCTGGCAGGGAGCTGAGGTCCATAAGGCTCTTCCCTTGCATTGGGAGGGCATCCACCCTATCCTCAGGGTGGCCAAGTTCACTGAGATGTGCAGTAAAACAGCATCTCTGGAGCAGTGAGGGTCTTCTAAAAGAGACTGAAAGGCAGGCACTTTGCTGCTTTATCCCCTGGCTTTGGTCTTTCAAAGGAATTTGAGTATACAGAAAGACTTTTACTCCAGGAGGCATCATGTTCTCAGAGGCCTCCTTTTCTCATGCTGTCTTTTTATCTTCCTGATCCCTCTCCCCCATCAGTCTTTCCTGAAACTGAAGCCACAAAAAAGACAGTTCAGGCATTCAGCCTGTGTTTTGCTCCATGGGACTTGGACATGGAAGTGACAATCCTGAAAAGACTGAAACCTTAGCAAGATGGTTCCCGTTGCTGCTGCAGGTTTGGGGTTTGGTTTTGCTAACCACAACATGAGTGGAAACAGCCTCGTAGGATACAGTTGCGCGGCGAGCTGGCAGGTGTTAAATAGCACACCCGGCGCTCCAGCACCCTCCGCTCTGCAGCTTTGTGGTGGTTTCTGACTAATAGGCACCAGCTTCATTCTTGCCTTTGAGAGCCTTGGCAGGTACTCGCTAACCCCCTGGGGCACCAGCCCTGCACAGTTAAAGCTTTAGTTAAACCCTTGGGGGTGTAGTCCCTGCCACAAACCCAGGTATTAAACGTGGCTGCTCCATCAATATCTTAAAAGCAGCTTTCCATGCTCTTGCATGTGGGCAGAAGCCCCAAACACTCACAACATCTATATGAAGCCACCACTTTCATGTCGAGCAGTTTCCATACAAGACATGGAACTGAACTTTTATTTTGAGGTACCACACGTACCTGAGGTTGGGCTCTTCCAGGGCAGGGGGTGGCTGCTGCCATGAGATGGTTGCTTCCATTTTCAGAAAACAGATCTTGCTCAAAGAACAGTTAAATATCTCCCACCTCCCCTCAACCTCCTCTTTCCACCTCCACATCTGACTTGCTGCATTTCCAGCCCCAGCTGCTCCAGTGGGACATGTGGACATGTGCCAGTTGGGAAAGCCAAACCCGGACCTGCTTTGGTTTTACCATATAGGCTGTTGGCTTGAGCTCACACAAGATCCTGTGTCCGGGCTTTGCACATTCCTCACCCTGTGTGTGCAACACAGCTTAGCACAAGGAGTTGGCTACTGTGCCTTTCAAGATCAGGGATGCTCCAAGTTACCCTTCTAACTTCTAGAAATAAATCATAGAATCACCAGGTTGGAAAAGACCCAGTGGATCATCGAGTCCAACCATGGAAACCCAAATGGGAGAGCTAGGAAGCTCCTGATTTTGCCAAATCTCACAGCATTTCTGCTTATGTATGGAGAGTGTTTTGAAAGTTTTGGGTTTTTTCCATGCTCTCATGCTTCTATCTGAGAGGCCAAGTGTGAAACCTGTGTGAAAAAGCACAAATCAGAGTGATAACAAGGACCAGGAGCACAAACTGAAGATGGATTTCTAGGTGGGTGAAGGGAGAACGGTCTCTTCCCCAGTCCTGGCAATTCAGAGCGACATTAGTCCAAATGCAATTATCCAAATTATCCAAATGCAATGATCCAAACCAGCATTAAATACAGGGAAAAGTCATCAGATCTCTCCTGGCACGTTGTAAGGGGGGCAATGCCAGCTCTCAGGCCTCAGTGCCATGAGCAAGGATGGCTCTTTGTGCTCCTTCTGCCTGTCTCAGGTATAAAAACTGCTCCTTAAAAGCAGCGTTTCCTTCTGAGTGCCTCACCCTGCCCCACATCTCCCATCTCCTCACCCTTCCCCCTGTACACCTGCCTCTCTCTTTGGTTGGTTGGCTTCCTTCCTTCCCAACAATGCGCTCTGTCCCTTTCCCTCTCCCCACCACCCCCTCTAAGTGCCCTCAGCAGCGTTTTAGCCATGTTTGATGGAGGGAGGACCATGGTCAGAACAAGCAGTGCGCTCTGTTTTCATGACTTGGGAGCACCTAGGGAGAGGGGAGGCTCTTAAAATGCCTTGGGAGGGGAAGAGGCGAGCGCTTTAAATGCTGTTAGTACAGCAGTTTCACATTGGTAGATTTTCTTTTTTAAACAGAGGACTGGATTTTAGCAAAATGTCTCTTCTTGCACACCTGGCAGGAAGGAATAGAAGATATTGAGGGGGTTTTTTTCCACCTGCAGACAGAATATAAAGGAATTAAAACCTCTCTGCAGATCCTAAACCCCTTGTTACTCCTGCATTCACTCCAAAGCCGATGATGAGCAGAGTTTAATTTTAAAGCCTTCATTCTGTGCCTTTGAAACAAATGCTCTCTTCCTTTTGATAAATGATTAAAGTACCAGCAATTCATTTTTTAAAGGAAAAGATCACAGGAATTTCTGAGCTCCTCATCCTGACTCAGGTATAAATTTGCTCTCACCAAGGTGATACTCGGTTTCACCATTCTGTACTTCCCACCAGAGTAAGACGGGGGACAAAAAGGTGTTGAGCCAAAATCATACATCCAGAGGCAAAGAAATTGTGGTTTTAGTGAAGTTTTCCTGGTGTGCTTGATGTTTTTGGTGTCCTATGGTGACTTTGTGGCACTGAATCCACTAAGGGCAAATTTGGCTTTTCAGGATTATTTCTGGGGGCTTTGGCTTTTTGAGAAGTTATTGCAACCAATGTTATGGACAAACCTGAAGGTGTAAGATTTTTATTCTCCCTCTGCCACCACAGATAATGAAGTTTTATCAACTGCCTTTTATTATAGTAATCTACAACTGTATCCTGTAATAGGGTCATAAACATTTAATGAAACTCAATGCTGTAGGGATTAAAAAAAAAAAGACAGGGAAAGAGAGAGGAGCTTTAGGGTGGACAAACAGAACAAAAGGGAATCCAAGTAGCTTGGGTGTCTCTAGACCTGATCCTCCATCCTCATCTCCGGGCATTCTTGCTTAATTCCTATTAGTGGGATTCTGCCCTGGCATTAATCCTTGCCATCCTCAAAGTGATGAGCTGAAGCGCAGCTCCCATTTTAAGACTTTCTGGGGGTTTTTTTCCTACCGTTTAAACCTTTTCTGGTATGTTCTGAGGGGGCTTTTAATGTATTGTTTCATCGCGTACTTAAAACGAAGGGGATGTTAATTGCTCTGACACCAGGAGAAGCGTAACTACTGCCTAACTGACACTCGCCGTTGCATTTCAAAGAGCAGATGTGTGTTGTTATAGCGTGGCAGTTACACTCGCTCTGTGCAATGACAATAGGAAAAACTGATAATAAATAGCAGACTCCTCTGCCTTTTACCACAGGAAAAAAAAAATTTCAAGTGTAGTGGAAAGTTTTGGGGGTTGTTTTGTAAACTACCCCTCGCTTTGCTGCTCTAAAATCTTTTTCAAGCTGGAGAAGAGCAAGAAGCCCATGCAGAAC